>JAPDHH010000116.1:0-182377 GCA_032158285.1 Phytophthora sansomeana
GTGTACTTCGTTCAGTTACGTATTGCTTAGTTGGGCTCGGAAATAATACATGTACAGATATTGATAATGACCGATGCTCACATTAATCATGAATGTTAATACACCAAATAACATTGGTGTTGCTAATTCTTGACTAACAGCAATTAATGTGAATGCAAATATATTGATACGCATGCTAATTAGTATAAAGATTTGAAAATTTTCCTTACAAAAAATAATGTGAGTGAGATTAATTACGGTAACCACTGTAGACAGATTGACTATCAGGCGCTCGATGAGAATAATTTTTGGGAACTCCTGCAATCAAGATGGTCCTGTGTAGCAGACTCTGATAAAAATAGAAACTTCTTCTCGAAGCCTCTTACACAGCATCGCCAACCCTGTGAAGTATTTGACTTCGAGTTTTCGTCTACTTAGGAGAGCCGCAAGCAAGAAGCCAACGATGCACAGAGCGGCACAGCGGCTCGAATGTCTCGTGCAGTGGAGACAGTCACCGCAATGCAGGAGCAGCAGGGAATCACACGCGGTGCGATCGGCTCATCACGTAGCGGTGCATCATGCTCGCCAGGCAGATGACATGGCTGTATATATTCCTAATGACAACACCACGAGATAAGGTACAAGCTCTTGCTGCCGAAATGGCCCGGCTCGATGAGCGGCAGCAGCAACAGCTCAATGCTTCTGAAACAGAATATGGTGAAATTGAAGTGCAGCTTTTTGGTGCGTGGGTTAAGGTCCCCGTACGAATATCATCATTACGTGCCGCACTTCGCCTTCCTCAGCATGACATTTTCTCAAACGGTATCTTTCACGGATATGCACCCCATTTCTATCAGCCTGGTGGAGACGATATTCCCGATTCGGACCACATGCAAAGCCACGAACAAGACCAGATCTAGTTATCACCACTAGCCACTATATGATGCACGAAATTGATTTTTTATTCTTCTGAATCGTCATGCTCGAACGTTTGGGCAGTATTTTTTTCACTAGAAAGTGATTCATTTACGTATCCACAGTGCGAGTATAGACCTAAGACTCCGGAGGCTTTCTGGTCATCACTCGAGGTCTAGGGGCAACACGCGCGCATTGCCACCTCTAAAACACGATCAGGGTAGAGGGGGAAAACGAGGTTGGCATTCTTCTGGATCCATTTTTTCAACAACCCAAAACAAACCTCAATTGGATTGAGATGAGGTGCGTAGGGTGGTAGGAATAGCAGTCTAGCGCCAGCTTGATGCACAGCCTATTCAGTTCAAGAAACAAAGAAAATCATCAGCAAGAGTAGCAATATTAAGACTACGATATCACAAAAAAATCGTACCTCTTCCAACTCTTTGTAAAGATGGATGTTTGCGTTGTCCAAAATGAGGATCGAGCGTGGCAATGGCCAGGGGTTCAGCAGAGGCACGATATTCGAAATAAATGCTTGATGAAACGTGTTTCGAGTAAACGTCCTCTGGCGTTGACGTCCATGCTACGAACCCTTGGTGGTCGAGTGCGGCAAGAATCGACCGTCGCTCACCACGAGAAATGGAAGTCGTACGACAGCTTTACGATTGCGCCGTGACCATGCATATCGGCGATAAGCATGTCTCCCTTCCTTGGACGTCTCGTCGATAAACATAGCTGCTCGGGAAACGAGTAAATTGCTTGTAGCATGGACTTGTATACTTCGACTTCTTTTGGGACACATTCGCGTGCTGCCTTCGTTAGTACCTTCTACTGAAATTCATATGTCGAAATTAAGAGCTCTACATATCGTACTAGTCGAGATGTTGACAAGATCAGGAAATGCATCTCTTAAAAACTCCTGTAGCTCCTCTAGATAAAATGTCGGATTCTCTTTCACGTACTGCTTAACACGCGAGACAACCTCTGAAGGCCAGTGAGATGTTTTGACACGCTCCTTTTTCTCGTCGACAATACCGGATGAGAGAAAGAGACTGTACCAACGAAGCAGCGTTCGTACTATCGGCCCGAAGATGTAGCTGACGTAGCTGACGCTAATCCCGTACACGTGCAGCAAGAAGATGGCTCGCCAAAGCGGAAATCGCACGAGTAAGTCATCCAGCTTTTTCTAAAGTGTTTGCCAGAGAAAAGAGTAGGCCGAGAACGGAATAGACGACAACCAACCCAACAGCTACGGGATAGAATTGTGCTAAACTAGACATTTTTACACTTTCCAAAGTGCAATTCTTTGCCATTTGACATATATCGTTGTGTTCAACACTTTTATGTTCACCATTTATCTATAAATCCACCATGCTCACTCTATAAATCGATCAGAATCCAGCACGTTTTGCCAAAACGTTTGCAAAGCACAATAACACCGTAGATTTGCTGGATTTTGCCACGGAAACACTTTCATAAAATCTTGGTTTTAGAATGATACAGTAATTTGGCCTTAATTTTCAGATGTTTTCATCAAAATATGGAATGCACAAAAATGGGTGGGTTGTCTTTTTGAAGATAAAATACTATAAACACGCTAAGATATAGCGTAGAGCACCGTAAAACCTTCACGCACACAATACAGAGACAGTCACGTCGCGGCGCACGGAAGATCCCTCATCCCTACCCCTATCCCCTTTTTTGAGGCCAGATCTCATTTTGCCGATAACGAGGTAGTGCACCAGTCTGGCGCCGCCGGACAGCGTGTGCTGCATGAGTCCTAGGGCGAGGACGGGTGCACGCCGTAACATGATGTGAGCGCGGGGATGCCGGTTGCCGGATGTGGAAGCTGAGCGGGGGATTCTCGCTGAGGTCGATTGGTGTGCGGCTCGTGCGCGATGGAGAATGCGCGTTGTGGACTGTTGCCGTGGAGAGTGCACGTGGTAGACTGGTGCTCGCTGTGGAGATGCGCGTCGTGGACTCGTGCGTGCTGTGGAGGGTGCGTTATGGACTGGTGTGTGCTGGGAGAGTGCGCGCTGTTGCGCGCAGCGGAGTGATGTCTGCTGGCTGACGCGCAGAGAAGTGGCGCACACTGGCGCGCCGTGGCGAGAGTAAGTGTGCGCGGTGCAGTGGAGACCGTATGCAGGACTGGCGCTGTGGAGAGTGCGTGGCAGACTGTTCCGTGGTGCAATACGCTGGAATTGTGTGGGGTGGTGTATATGTGTATATACAGGGCTGGTGCGGTGTTAACTAGTGGGTGCTGTGGAGAGCCCGCGGTGGAGCGGTGCGCGTTGCGCTGGTTGGTGGTGTGCGCTGCCGGACACCGGACTGGTGCTGGCTCGGGTGATGTGGCGTGCTACGCACTGTGGAGCAGCTGTGGATAGCTGTGCGCCGTACAATGTGATGTGGAATAGTGTGTTAACGCGTGCTGCGTCTGGCGCTGCTGGTACAGGTGTGGTGGAGGAGAGGCACGTGAGTTTTAGTATGGCAGCGTGCAGCTGTGCTCACGAACAAAGGTACTAAGATCAATAGAAGTTAACGATGTTGATGGTATTTGTTGTGGACTTTATTGACAGCAAATTGATCTACTCCAGTGACAGTGCTGGTCCATTCGCTCCTGGTCTTCCTCCAGCTGGGCCAGACACACCTCCGCGCTTTCGCTTGTTGCTCCCTCGGTAGACAAGAGTATCTCGGCCAGCAGTGTCGACCCCCCTAACAGTTACAAGTGCATAGAGGAGATGCACACAGCTAGACATCTTCGTCCAAAGTCAGCAAAGACAGCTCGGCGACTCGATGTCTACCTCCCACCCAGTAGCAGGCACACCCACAAGTTCCATCCGCGCTGTTTCGACTCCAAGTTGGGCGGAGACTGGCAGGTCTTCACGAGAGTGACGTTCATGTACGTTGAAAACACGGGCTGCCGGTGACGCTACAATGTTAACGATATGACTGGTTGCAGTCGTGTCGGATCCCAGCAGGAACGCGATAGTGTTTCGTTCTGGCTTGTACTCGCGCAGCAGGACAGCCCATGCAAGGGTGTTAGCGCGTCTTACCATGCGGTCGTTCACTCCAGGTTCTGTTGCGAAGCGTTCGAGCACGAACACTTTCTCCTTGGCACAGGGCAAGGAGCTGGTCGATCAGAGCACCTACCTTGCCCTGTGCCGCTTGATCGTGGCATTAAAAGTATCACAGGGGTTGTTGGTCGTGACAAAAACGCTTGGACTATGATAACACTGCCACATCCACACACGAGCGTTGAGCCACACAGGTTTGAAGTAGCCGACGAAGTGGTTGAGATGAGTGTATCGATCCCATTTGTCGCCCTTGCGCTCCTGAAATTCCGAATCGCACCTTGAGAAGTGCATCTCGTGCAGATCACGCATTACCATCGCTGCCACGCTGGCGTCGAAGGATCGGGTTTTCTCGTAGATATTTTTTGCCACGTGGAAATAGCACATCAAATACTTGTACGAACCGCCGTCTCCTCCAAAGCTTTCATCAAGAGCATTCCATTGCGCATTATCGGCATCTCCCATTGCCATGTGAACACGGAGAGGTCTTCCGGTCACATCGCCTATTCCTTTTGACAGCATTGACAGGATCTCGGCGTACTGAGGTTGTTACTGCTGTGATGCAATAAAAATTGCAAGAAGGTGAAACTTTCTTGCACGATTCGAAATCTCAACATCCATTACGGGGTAGCCAGTCTGTGAGAGCTTTTAGTAGCATCCACGTGCAGAATGAAAGAATAGGGGTCACGATCGGCTTGGCGTAGAAGTCTCTTCGTGGTAACCCCAACCACGAAAGGGTGAGCATCACTCCCATTTCCAACAACCGGTCTGCCTTCTTTATCCGTTTGCCATGTAAATGTGAATGCAGATTTTCTTCTTCTCGACCCGTGAAGCTCGCCCCATGTAACTTGATGCGAATAGCGCCCATGAGGTCACTGCCGCCTAGCGTTGTAGTAACGTGATGATAGACAAAGCGCTGAACCGAAGATAGCGGTGGTGCAGTTTCCTCAACGAGGCCAAAGCGCTGCAAATCCGGGCAGGCCGTAGACCCTGCGAGGGCCAGTCCCGGACGACCTCCTTCATCGAAGGCGTGAGTCGGGGCCTGGCTTGGGGTCGCACGTGGGTGATGTGCGAGAAGAGCTCGTCAATGGAGACCGCGTTGTGCTCTTGGCAAGCATGAACACGCCCACGTCACGGACACGGCGTTGCTGGTGCTACAGCGGAGCACGCTTCGCACCTGCAGCGTGCAGCTGCGTCCGCATTGCGTGCGGAGCTGCGTCAGCACAGACACGGCACTGGCCGACAATGGAGAATGCTTTAAAAGTGTCCAGTAGGATATCAGCGTCAGAGCGGGGCATGCTTGGTGTGAGGGTGTTCCAGGGCAGCGAGCGAGGCATTGTAGCGGTTGAAAGTGAGGAGGTTGGCGCTCTTTGGCAAATTGCAGAGTGAACCAGTAGCGCTAGCAGAACTTAGTGAACTATTTAATTGGTTAATACTGAATATTTTGACGGATTTGATTGAATAAAAATGCTCACTTACACGTTGTTGTGAGATCAATAAATTGGTGGTTGTGGTGCGTCGTATGTAGTGGTGGTCTTTGTTTATGCGTGGATCGAACATATTTTACTGTGCTGTTGAATGCATACTGTGCCTGTGGTCTTTTATGTTGTGAAAAGGACACGGCCCTTCTGTCGGTTGGCTCTTTTTGTTTGCCCGCTCTGGTAGCGTTCATAATTAGTACATGAACATAAATAAAACAAGTAAAATGCATTGAGTGATTTGTAGTTGATTTCCGCTGCAGGTGTGTTGGAATATTTGCACCAGTCGGAGGGACAAACATTTGCGAGTGGTGTGTGTGTGGGGGTGCCGGTGGTGTTGAACGTGCAGCGCACCGCCCTACAGCACGCACAACCCCTACGAAGCAGACATGACGGCGGTTAGCAACCATTGTGTAACACACACATGCAGAGCAGTTAGTAACTTCCAAGCACAATAAAGCATGGGTCCTGAGATAGCGGTGCCGAGCTGCGCAGTACCGACTCCCTCGGCTTATAGTGGACACATTCATATAAGAGCGGCCAATCAGATTGCTTAAAATGGAGGTCTTTCCCGCCTCGGCTTGTAAGTTCTGAAGCAATAATTCCAGTACAAAAATACCGGTATGACTCACACTCCGGACGTTCAGAAGGTTATCGAGACACTGTTCCCTGATCTAAGCAATAGCGCGTATGAATCAAGACGCAAACCTATGCTGAAATAAGTTAGGGACTAAGGTAAGCTACTGAACAATGCATGGAAAAGAAAGGTGGGAGCAAGAAGAAGGCTCGACCGCGCGGCATTGGGACAAAACTTCCTGCAACGGCGGAGCTAGCGCTCGTTAAGTGGGTGAATGATTTTAGAAAGGAAGGTGTTCTCATCTCCTTGTTAATGCCAACTTAGAGGCCAAGCATGTGGCAGAAGACCACAATGTTAGCGATTTTGAATCGTCATGGAGCTGGCAGCACGCTTTCAAGGCCCGTCACAAGATCGCATTAAGATCTCGGAGTGGGTCAGGCAGGGAGGGGTGGTCTAACTACGGAGACTATCGCTAGCGGCCACAAGAAGGCGTTTGGTTGTTTGCTGAGTGAAGCTGATATTGCAGCGGCAAATTTGATTCAGTTACTTGCTGCGCACTGTGCGATCGACGCGTATGTAGGAGAAGTAGACTCGGACGATGATGTCGATAGCGTCGAGTAAAGCGACCATCCAATACACAGTGCCCTACTGCCCTACAACTTTCCCCGCATTCAGTATTGATACCGGTAACCGCTATCGGATGTCCAATTTAGCGAGTGGTACACTGTACCGGCATGCACCCTGTCCACTACAAGTCGAGGAAGTCGGTATGCAGCTCACTTCCAAGAGATCCTCCAGCAGCACAACCACTACATCAGTGTTCCCGCCCAGGAACTTGCGCCATGGCATGACTCCTTCTCCTCTCCCTCTCACTTCTAAAATAATTGCATTCAAAACCGATCATCTCAGTGCCAACACCATAGAACGTTTATTGATATAAACATATTTGTGGGGGCGATACGTCGCATAGACGACCTACCTAGCCCTAAAAATCTAATTATGTAAATTCAAAAAAGATTATTTACGAGTAGTTCTCTGGATTTTAGATCCAGAGTTCCTACAGGGAGCGATTCTGCCTAAAAAAACTATTTCTTCTAATTCTCAATTCTAAGAATAAAGGAATTCATAACACACTCAAACAAAAATACCTCTTTGTATTAATAGAACTATTATCTGAGATGGAAACTTAGATTTTCTAGACCAAAGTGGTGTCATTCCTCCTATAATTTGATGCTATGCTCTACACTTGTAATCTTCAATTCATTAGCTTTATAAAAATGTTAACGAGTCACCTGTTATGCTAAATAACATGTACAGAAACGAAATAACCACATGGGTGTTGCTTGTGTCGGCTAGGGGTAACATCAAAACCCAATCGCCCGGTGAATGTTGCACGAAAAAAGTGGGATAAAGTCGAAATTTCTGTGCGATGTCAAAATATCCACTGGGCTAAACAAGTTAATACAGGTCAATGGCGCGTAGAAGATGCTGTTGTGAGGCAGACGCGAAGTTAGGCGAAATGTGCACCTCGATATGTACCGCGTACACTAGTAGTCGCGTTATTAGAATACATGTACGTCAAGCAATGTCATAAGCTAGAGCTTCTCCGTGCTAGTACGGTTTTAGTTGAAAGCTGTAGTGGTGTCATGGCACATATCGCGCACAAGCAACGGACGTGACACTACAAAGGTAACAGACGTAGGTTTCGAAACTTGGGGCGTGGTTGACTCACTCGACCACTGTATACAGCATACTTAACTTTTTCGTGAGAATAAGTTTAGCTTTTCGTTTACGATAGTATACAAGGTCTATTCAAAACACTATGAAGGGCGCGAAATTGAGCTTTTCCATCGATACCCTGCGTAGCTAGTTGGACATTGTGGGAAAGGCGAAAAATGACCCCTTGTACCACGTGATCTTTCCTCGCCGAGTCGAAAGCCTCCTGAACAACAAAAAGCAAAAATCAAACTGAATTCATAAACCTTGCTACTTCTGGGCCTCACGCTATGCTCGGCGCCCGTTCCCGCCACGAGGACTTCTCTGCTTCAAGTGACGACAGCGTCGCCGCCTATACACGACAGGCGTCAACCAGCACAACACTCCTGTGGTATACACTGTACTGGCATTGTATACGACCAGATCACTTCCCCCTCTCGTCATGTATGGGTACATCGGCGCGACTTGGTGTAGCAGCTCATGGTCTTGAGGGGCGCCTTGTCACGTGGGAGACGACGGGGAACGACAGGTTCCGGCATCGCTACCAGGCCGAGGGCCGTCGCCATGCGAACGCGAGACCGATTCTGAGGCAGAGCATCAACAAGCTTCTGGAATAGCACGGAGACATCGTGCTTGCTGGTCTCGGCAGGTTCCCACGAGGCCTCGATCGCGTCAAGACCGACCCATTTAACTTGGACTTTCCACCTGTGGGTCGCCGGGCTGAGGCGGCAGGCCATCAGTGCGTCCACCAGATGCCCACCTTCGCCATGGATCGCTTGTTTGATCATGTCTTCGACTGCGCCACGTTGAAAATCTCAGTACAACTGTAATCGTGAGGCGTGACGTAACTTAACAGTAAACGGTGCAACCAAATCCTGCACCTCAAAGGTGTAGTCGTTGATGGCGTGAACGATGCGCTTCGGGCCACGCCAAATAAGCGAGAGTTTGTTGCCGCTGGTCCCCGTTGTCGTCGCGGCGAGTACGTAGTCGCCGACGCTGAACCGCTGGAGTTTCACTCCTTTCTTCCGAGCATAGCGCTCCCGCGCGACGCGCCGACACTTCTCGCTGACGTCCGTGATGCATTGCGTCGAGTGAAGCTCGAACGCCTTCGATGTCCTTCTTGATCTCAGCGTCGACCCACTCGAGGCTCGCTTCAACTGATTCACGAGGGTGGAGGATGCCGCGGAGCTGGGAGCCCCCAGGCAGCGCTGTGAATGCCGTGAGGCGGGCAGACGCCGCCCAGGCGGTCCGCAGGCATCCCATTTAGAGCCGTGTACGACTGGAAGCAAACTGGGCCAGTCGGTTACCAGGAGCTTCCGTTCACTTGCTAACGCCTTCACGCAGCGGAGGCCCTCTCGGTTGACCCCCTCCAAAGTGCCATGAGCCCAGGGAGTGTACGCCGTCGTGAAGTGATGCAGAGCACCCAAAGCACGCTGTAGCTGCTCCACCACTTAATTTTTGAAATGAGCTCCTTGATCGGAAACCCACTGTGAGACAACGTCAAACCGCTTGAACCAGTCCATTGAGCTCACATAGACTTGATCACTCGTTGCCGCGATGCATGCCACGAGTTCCACAAACCCGGACATGCCGTCTTTTAGTACCAATACGTACTTAACTCCGCCAGCCGCTTTAACCATTGACAGGAAATCGAAGTGGAGCAACTCGTTCGGCTTCGTTAAACGTAGGGTCTCACCATAAGGACGAGGAATCTTCCCAGCGACCGTTGTCATGCAATGCAAGCAACCACTAACGAACGACGCCACATCTAGAGTAATTGTCGTCCAGACGACGAGATCCGATAACGCCTTAGCGGTTGCGTTCGAGCCATGATGACCGCTTGCGCCTGCGTGCGCCACGACACACAGACGTTGTTGTAGCTCAACAGCACCATCGGGAATCCACAGACGACCTCCTTGGTCGACGACGACTTGGCGTTCCTCATCGAGCGTCCGAGCCGCCGGTACCCTGCCCATCTCGCGTGCTTCATCTTGAACGCGTTTAATCTCGGTCTCGGCCGGCCACACGAAGTCGGGTGGTTCCAGAGGCGAGATGCGGTCGACAACCGCTGGTCGCGACACTCGCAACGCGCCTCGGTAGTCCCTGGATGAAGGGCCTGCGCCCCATCGACTGAGAAGGTCACACCAGGCATTCACCTCGCCCGGGACATGCTCGATTACATACTTGAATGGCATTAGGGACAGAGCCCATCGCTGAAGCTTGTCCTCCGATACCGCGCCATTGCTCCATCCGTGCCCAAAGGGTTGAAAATGTACACTAAATTACGATGGTCGGTATAGATGAAAATCTCCTGGTCTCATCAGCCAATACTCTTGGCGCCGGGTTGCCTCAACAATCGCGAACGCCTCCGTACGTCGCCAGCCGTCATTGGTGGTTGCATGTCGACCAGTCCCTGTACCCGTTCTGGGCAGTGGCGCACGCCATCTGCTGAAAGTAGCTTCCCACATCACTTGGCTTCCTTCGTAAAGAACCGACATTTCTTCGCATGCAGCTTCAACCCGAAGTGCTCGCAGCGCCCTAAGACCTTATCCAAGAGCACAAGCAACTCGCCCTCGGTCTTGGTGTAGCCTAAGATGTCATCGCGCCACGCAAGTATTCCCTTGCCAAGAAGATCGCCGAATATCTCTTCGACGACCCACTGGCAATACGCCACCGCATCTGTTGCCCCCATGGACACTCGCTTGGGCGTATACCCACCGCGGTGCGTTACAAAGGAGTACAGCTCCTGTGAGTCCTCATGAAGCGGAAGCTGCCAGTATCCGCGGAACCAGTCGAGCAGGAAGAAGAACCTATAGCCTTCCAATTCACCCACAATTACCTCCAGGACCGGCATCGGCCAGGGCATCGGCTCCGTTTGATTGTTCACCGCCCGCGTATCCACGGTCATCCTTGGATCAGCATGTGGGTCGATAACCTGCTCCTTTTTACGTACGATTCTTGGGGCTGAGCACCACACGGATCGATGGTTCATGTAAATAACGCCAGCTTCTTCCAGCGTGGATGTGTGGCGATCGAGGAACAGCCGATCGTTCGCGACCTTCACGGGGGCTTCAATCGCACTCTCAACGGTCGTAGCCGAACTCTAATCGAAAGTAGTCCACGCGCACGGCCAAGATGGCGCTAAGCTTCATCTGTCCCGGTGCTGACAAGCCCGTCGTGGCCGCAAGTCGCTGCGACTCTTCGAGCTGGTCAATGACGGTCTGCAACGCCGGCAGCTTCATATCCGGTATCGGCGTTCGCGACTCGTACCGGTCGACCTCGTCATCGACATGCGCCTCGACCACGGGATCTCGCGCGGCCAACTGTACCCGGCTCATGAGCTGCAGTGCCGACGGTTCAACGTCAATTCTTGTCTCGATTTCTGAGGCAACTCCATCGAGTTCCCACTCAGGCCGCACGCTCCTCGCGTTAGCCAATAGAGTATCCGTAGTGTAGCCAAGCGTCTGCATGAACGGTCGACTGACCTTCAGCTCGAGCACAGAATTTCCTACCTCAATCCAGCATAGTAAATTCCTAAGCATGAGCAGCCCGGCCGTGGTGTTGAGCAAAACCTCAGCGAACTTGACAGTTCGCGACACTGTTACACAACGACCACCGACGGGCAGTAGGTCGCGGGCCTCGATGGGTTCAATCTTGGGCGAGGCTCCTCGACGAACAAGCGTGTCGATTACTGCACTCGTGGCCAGCGACACGTCTGCACCACTGTCGAGAAGAACATCCTCGATTCTCAGGCCATCGACCTGAGCCTCGACAGTGCCTGTGTCTTCGCCCTCACTGTGCTTTGTCCGGACAGGCGTTTCCGCGATGCGGCGCATCTCGGCGCCTTCAGTAGAAGAGACCAGCTTTCTCAACAGCTCGGTGGCTTCCTCCGGCGACGCTTTCGGGCAGTCCGGAACTTGGTGAGCGTCGTTTCCGCACTTAAGGCATGCACCGGCCCCTCGCCGTCGCGGCCTCCCACCTCCGGCAGGATTTGCCCCTCCTCCTGCTTGTGGTGTCAGACCACTGTCGGCACCACCAGAGCCGCCACCAGCGACTCCAGGAGCAGCAGCACGACCCCCTTGGACGCCGTGACGTCCACTTCCACCACGCTCACTACCGTTGTGTCCTCGGTCACCGCCACGACTACCGAACCGACCACCACTTGATCCTCCGGATGCGCCGCCACTGTGCCCACCAGAGCCTTGCATCGCGTGTTCTCGTGTCATAAACTCTTTCATGAGCTGGGTCGCCCACTGACAGAAGGGCACGACCTCCGAGCGCAATGTCTTGTGTTCGTGAAGACTGAGCTTCGTCGTGATCACTGCCTTGAATCCCCGGGGCTGTAGCGCGGCCACCATATACTTAACCTGTCGCCGCGGCTCGTTGGCGAAACCCACGTCGGTTTAGTTGAAGCGCTCAAGGATCGTGGTCATGTCGGCCTGAAGGCGAATCATGCGGCTCTCCGGCTCGGGCATCGACGTGTCCATCTTGAGCTTAGTCATAGCCGCGTCCACCGTGGCATACGTTCGCTTGCTTGAAATATTTTATCCACTTGTTTTCAGTTATCTGTTCGGGGGCCTTCCCGAAGGTCCAACAAGCGATGAGCCGCTTCGTGCCGCTCTCAATACACGCACCCATCTGCATGGCGAACGCGCCAGTCCTCTGAGTCTACAGCGCATTAAACGCTGCGAGATACGTTTCGTACGCCTTCATGAAGTCCCTTCGGTCTTGCATGGTTTCGCCCTTGTATCTTGGAGGCTGAGGAAGCGCTGGCACCGCCGCAACGCGTCCTTAGCTCGACCGCGGGCTCACCGTCGGCATGCCTTCGTCATCAGCCTCGTCCGGGCCCGTCGCTTCCGTGAACGGGTTTGGGATTTGTAATTGGAGCCTCGGGGACCGCGCCGACCCAACGCTCTGCAACTGCATTCTTCTGGTCTTCTCTTCGAGTTCATCCATTGCGTCTTCTTTCTTACTTGCCATCTCGCGTCACACAACGCGGAGCTTGAGCTCGAACTTGCTACACCTGGGCCTCACGCTACGCTCGGGGCCCGTTCTCGCCACGAGGGACTTCTCTGCTTCAAGTGACGACAGCGTCGCCGCCTATACACGACAGGCGTCAACCAGAACAACACTCCTGGGGTATACACTGTACTGGTATTGTATACGACCAGATCACCGCGAAAGGTTACTATATCACGATAGCTGTAACCCTGTCAGCTGGAAACAACTCTGAAAGGGCAGTAGGTCAGTGATACGCAAGGATCCTGGTCGAATCTCAGCTAAGGAGAGAGACACACAAGTGTGAATAGATGGCCGAAAGAGCAAGCTCTCCTCCTTATCCTTTTTCAGTTACTCTAGTATCTAACTAAGACAAACGAACTGAAACCACTGCGGCCTGCCCGCTGCGGCAGCGAGAAATGTCGAGTTCGATTTACTCTTTAAGTACACGGGTTCTCCGGAACCTAGGGCCGGATCACACCCCAAAATTGACCTTAGGAATGGAAAACAGTCCAAACAGTCCGGCCGTTAGTCGGCCCAAGCAGAAATGCAGTAGGGCGATCACCGCTAACGAAGATGGTAACGCGGCAGCCCAAGCAACAGCGAAGCTGTTATGGTCAGTCAGGTCCCCGAAATTGTGTGCTTCTCACATGAAGTACTCACCAGTGGAAGAGAGAGAGTGAGCCCCACGAAGATGCCGTGACTGCCCGATGTCAAGTCTTCGTCTTCGCACAAGATCGATCTCATCCAGCGCGCACTCAACACGACGTCACGAGACATTAAAATGTTCGTGTTGTCGTGGGCCCCTCCCACATGGATGGCCACGAAGAACACGACGCTGAACTGCAAGCTCAAGAGTAACCCTGGCGAGGCGTACTGGGAGGCGTTGGCACTGTCAAGAGTCTGGTAAGTCTCCAGCGGCCATCATAAGGCCAGTTATCAACGCCATTAAACGACGTTTGCTGAAGACGTTCTTCAAATTGGAGTTGAAGACACCGGTGGTCCAGATGGCGAACGACAGCTTTGTTATGGCGATTAATCGGATCCTATCAGAAATATGATCAACGATCAAATCCCTAACGTGCACCTGGTCATGAGTCAACGCTGAGGATGGATTTGCACCACAAAGATGTGAAGGCGCGTGACTTAAATTGCTTCGATCAGTTTGATGAGTTTATCGAGGAATATGGCCTTGCATTTCGCCTAAGTCGAAGCGCAAGTTGAAAAATTACGCCCGGAAAAGAGCGGTCATAGTGGTCCAGCTGCGCGCGGATATCGACGCAACAGTGAATATCAATATGCATCGTCTATTTGATGTGATCAAGCCGGAGGCTATGAAGAACCAGCAATCGTTTGACTTGTACCAGACAACTCGGGACATCACTGATAAAGTACGAGCGGCTTTAAGCGATTACCGCAGATCTTAAGACCACAATCGTGTCCGCTTGGCGTAGATGATGCTCACTACATGATGACAAGCTAGTAATCCGGAACTGTGATAGCTGTTGGAACGCAAAATCAGGAGTGATTCATTTTTCATGTTAGCGGGCTTTATGTATAAACTAGCGTCATCAATTCCAATGGCTACACTTCAATCTGATCCCTGCAACAATAGCAATCCGCCAAAATGGTATTTGCACTGTAAGGGCACGCACTGGGTACGTGATAGGCCTACAGCAACCGAGGGGAAGAAACTGCAAGCTCGCAGAGCGTTTATGGAGCAGCCTAGAAATGCTTCAGCCAGCAAAAACGAAGCGTTTCCATGCATGATGATAAGGATCTTGCCGCCGAAACACGTTGCTGTCAACAGTGCAATGACCATGGCACATCATCTGGATAATGACATCGCCGAGTGTCCATGTTTTACTAGATCACTCCTCGCAACGCCAATAAATGGATGGGAGAGCAGTTCGAGGTGACTTGGTGCTGCTAACGGCAGCTGGGGGGTCGAATGCGGCGAGTACCCTGTATCATCACAGAGACACACAAATAAGTTACTTCTTGAACACCTGACATGCAGACACTGAAGACTTAGGTATCGATGTCGATGAGCAGCTTGCGACTTTGTCAAAGAGGATGTTGTTGATTTTGACTCGTTTGAACCGACCACACCTATGTGTTTCGATCCACCGGACAAGAAGCAAATTTTGGCACGTCTGGGTGAGATGATTAACGAGGCAGTGGAAGACTTCCAAAAATCGCACAACCGCAGTAGCATTTCAATTTGCGAGCATGCTTTGCAAGCGTTTTGCGAGTACCTACCCCTTGAAATACGAGCACAAACAAAAGTTTTGCGCCACCAAAAATCACCCAAATCGAGCTCCACACTCGAGGAAACAATGCTGTCGCCGTCCGTTTTAATAGCCATCCAAGATGCATGGAAGGCGAGGCGTTCACGACGCCGTCTTCTGCTGCTGCTACGCCTGCGAATGATGGTTCGAGAGAGGATTATTTGACAACGGAGGCGCTCACCTCACCGCTGGACTCGCCTTGGCACGCCCTGTACACTAGCCGTGCAGAAGGCAGCTTTGTGGCCACCGTGTCAATTCCGCCGGACGCGTTTGATGAGCTGCTGCAGTTTTTTCCAAGGCACTACGTTGTTAAATCAAGTCTTGGCCAACGTGGTCGCCCTCCTGCTCTAGTTGTAAAGCACGCTGCTTTAGCGTGCGCTCTGCACGTCTACTCTGCGGCCGTCGAAGCCAAGACGCTCTCGGAGCTCTTCGGGATTCTGCCTGCCACACTATCACGCGTCCTTAGCAAAGCTGACGCTGCTTTGGATGCTTCTCTAAGGGAACTTCCAGATGCTCAAGTGCGATTTCCTACCAAGCAGCAGCAACATGAATTGGCGCGTCAAGTGCAAGCGAAGGAGCCTCTTGTTGGAAGGTGGGCGCCTCTTACGGAACATTTATCGGCTCTACAATTTTCGCATTAGAATTACTGGCATCAGCCAGATTCGAAGCGTGTTTGCTGAACAGCACTCTAGTTGACCAGGCAATAACGACAGTAGCCACGAGTGAAATGTAAAGATGTTCGTTCAGAAGATGTGTGAATTTACGGTTATCCTGTTCCGAATCTCACAACGAACGTGTGCTTGCTCTAGCTACTGGCTGGGCCAACCTTGTCACCCAACAGCTTTGCCATCAAGACGAAAAACATTTCGTCGCGGCGATGCTCTCGCTCCTCCCGCTTGGCTTCTCGTTCATCGCGCTCTCGGCGATTTTCCAGCTCGCGTGCAGCAGCGCGCTCTTCCATAGCTACGATTGCTTGCATCATATCGTTGCCATCACCGTTTTCGTTTTCCAACTTGCTCAACAAATTGTCAATTGTCCTCCTGCGTTTAACGGTGTAGGAAACTGCTAGATGCATAAGTACGCTTGAGTTCATCACTGCGGCAAGCTGGTTTGGGGTCTTGCCGCACCGCTTCGAGGCCGAGCGTGCTCCTGACTCATGCCCGGAGCAGCATTCAGCTACTGAAGGCGTTGGCGGTGATGTCTCAACGGATGGAGCCGCACTCGGAGAAGATGGTGCTGCAGCGGCGGTGGCTACAGCAATGCTCGTGGCTTCCGCAATCACCGTGGCTTCAACGGCAGGTGCTGTGGTGGCCGTATCTTCAAATTACTCAACGCCGGAGCGGCATTCCATCTTGTAGTACGCGCGTTTAGCGCGCACCACCTCCTCCGGGCAAGCTGGGTCGCCTGTGAGCTTTAACGAGTTCTTCAGCGCCAAGCATTTTCTCTTGATTGCGTCGACGTCGTGCCCCGAAAACTCTCGTGGGAGCTCCTTGCCGTAACGTGCTGCAACAGCCTCCCACTCGTTGCCTTCCAGAGGCAGAATTTCTTCCACCGCACTCAGCATACGATTCAGCTCTGGCCCAGTCCAGCTCTTTCCCCTGCCTGGTTTAGTCTTGGAAGGTGCCATCGTGCAAGAAGGAGAACAGTAAATGAGGCGGCGTAGTTAGATCGATTATCCCAGAGCGCCACGACCACCCAAAGAGCACTCACATGTGAACCATCGCTTGCTGTGGGCCATCAACTGCCCTCGCTTGCTCGCAAATTGGAGAGACGCCAAACTGGTCTGCACAATTTGCGCTGTGATTTGCGAGCGCCTTTCCATGGGGAAGCGACGGTGAAAGTAGTAAATTTTTTTGCGATGTGTGAATTTTGGAAGTCTTCCAGTGACATATGGATTTCCTGCGGACAGAAATAAAAAGTTTGTATTTGTGACGCGATATGACATTTGGCGCCTTGCAATTTGCTACGATCCTCCATCCAAGATTGGGCCGTTCGCCATTCGGTTAAAGGAAGGAACGTAGTCAGTATGGTGCGAACCTCGAACATATGCTCCTTTGCTATACTAAAATGTAGTAGCTTAGATTGATGATCTATTGATTTAAGCCGAGACCATCGATGAATTTCTGTAAGTTCTTGATCGGCATTACTCTATATACGGTATTTTTCTCGGGCTTGACAAGATTGGCTTGAACACGAAGAACGCCAAGTGGCGTCGGCGTGTTATCGCGCCCGACGAAGGCTCTTATCATCCAGCAAAGATCCAACCTCTGATCGGCATCCCCGAACCGCGAACAGCAGCTGACTGCAACAGTTCACTGCGCATCAAGATGGGTGAGGATCATGGATTGGCAGAATACCGAGTTTCTCGTTGCCGGCTTTTTACGTCGTTGTGTATAACCGTTGACGAGCTCAATACCATATATTAGTGTCTTGTTTGATAACTCGGCCATCGAAAACATGCACCGTGAGATTACAGAGGCGAATGGAGGGCAAACCAAACGCAACAAGAAGAACCAGCGAGGTGCCCAGCCAGCGAATTTCCATGTAGGTGACTATGTTTTGTGGTCTCGCGTGCAAAGGTACATACCAGCAAAATTGCGGTCAAGAGGGTCGGGCCGTATCGGGTGATTGGTGCAAATGCAAATTCGTTTGAGATCGAACACCTGCTAACGGGTGCAGCTCGCTCAGCGCACGCGTCGAGATTAAACCTGTACGCAGACAGCCGTTAGCCGTCAACAAAGAAACTTTGGACGTCGCTTGTAATACCACGCACGAACCTGTGAATGTCTGTTTGGACGACAGTTTAGCAGTGCCATGACATTTAGCAGACATATCGCCCGCAAGGAACGGACGTGACACTGCAAAGGTAACAGACGTAGGTTTAAAACCTGGGATGTAGTTGGCTTACTCGACCACTCTATACTACATTCATAAACTAACATATAGCTAAGAGGAACTATTAATAACAGAAAATACCAGTTGACGAACGACAAGTTTGTGATGGCGATTAATTATTGTGAATTCCGACCATTATGTCCGTCCAGTAAGCCCGACAAGGACGGGCAGCAATACAGCTAAAAAAGGTAGCAAAAACTATAAATCGCACTTCGGGTTGTAGAACGACCAAATGCAAATCTCGGTCTTTCCAACAGTAAATCAGAGTGATGTTCTGTTTATTTATAAAAAGGGCTCTGTCGTTTACGTAAGGAAGTGCCTAACCAATTCGCACATAAAAAGGACAAAAAAATCGTAAGGCGAGATCAAGCGACAGCGCTGCAAGACTTAAGCCATACTATCCGAATCAACCCAGTGCATCCAGTTGCCAAGTGTGAAGCTAATATATTTCACGCTAGGCCACGCTCCGCCATTCTCATTTTTTCGCTGAAGAGATTTAGCTCTAGGATTGTGAGAACAAGTTGCTCAAAGGGGATCGATTTTGAGCAAAGTTGCTATAAAGTTGCCCGAAAGTTGCTTGAACAGCATTTTTAAGTGCGAATTGGTGAACGTAGGGAGAGCCTTTACGTAAAGTCTAATTCGGTTCTAAAGCGATCGATTTGCAAAAACATAGGACAAACAAGGTGGCTTTCACAATACGCCTAAGATTGTATAAGCTCTTCCTAACACCCTCAATCTGCTTTTTCGATGGAATAACAGAGATAACGACAGAATGGCGGATATTAACCGCCTTTCAACTTGTTTAATCCTCAATCGGGCGGGATTAACTTATTCCAGCCTAAACCCATGCTAACTCGGCCACGGACAGCCCATAATTAGAGTGGAATTAGAAAATGTAATGTCGAAAAGGGTATTGAATTACATATCGCGGCAGAATTTGTGAAATCCACAATCATTGATATCAGCAACAATTACAAAAGAAGTGTTTTCTCGGTACTGTAGTCAGATCAGGAATTTGACTCGCTTGTTGACAATATATTTTAAAGGATATGGCCCATGTCGCTAATACAACGTATTCATTCCGAGCTACGTTTTTACCACTAGGAGATCGGCAATCACTACGAATTAGGACACTGGAGTGATCCTTTTTAGATAAGAAAAAAGCATTTTAACCCCTAATCACGGGCATTTGATCCCACAACAAGCGCCCCACAGACTCGAACAACACCAACACTCAAGGCGGTTCAGAAAAAAGTGATCAACGCAATTTCAAACATACCAAACAAATAGACTCGGTCCCAAAACGGCAAAATAACCTCGGCCTCGAAAATGCAAGTACGGCTAACTGCAGTTGTGTTATTACAGTTTCCAAACGCCGCATACCACGCTAATGTAGACCAGCAAGGTGTCATTGATGGCGAAAATAATAGCACTGTGTTATCTTAGAAACGGAACGCAGCGCGGCTCAGTAAGGCCTTCATGGGTCATGCTGGCATAAATGCAAACACATCCGCAGCAATCGTGTTCAATCACTTGAATATACCGACAACAACGTCGCAAAACATACTTGAGTTGCATGTAGTGCACGGATGGAGACCTCCCCCACCTCCCCAGACGAGCAACACCAGTCGACAACTTGCAAACCGGAATGACGGTAATTTGCGGTTTATGTACCGGTTCATAAACCTTGGTACCGGTACAAAGAGTTGAACCAATCAGAATGACGGTATTTGGCTCGGTTTTGACCGATTCTGGCCGATTTATGTCCATTACCGTCATTCCAGAATTGAAGCCATGTGAAAGCAGCACGTATCCAGCGCTCGACAGCGCTTGGGCACTGATGAATTTGCGCTGGGGCCAGCATGCCTGCACGTCCACGCGCTGAAGCAGGAGATGCGGCGAAGCTCTCTTGCGCGGGATCGAACGTTTGAGCTCGCGCAACGCGGCGCTGGGGACACGAGGCCGTTGTCAAGGTGCAAGACCTTCTTCTGGTGGTGGCGTTGTTGACAGCGGGACGTAAAGTACTTTTGCAGCGCGTACATGTGTACAGCAATCCGACGTACTGCAGGACGGGGCTCGGGGAACAGCGCGATCGCCCAGAGAGAGCGCGCGTGCGGACCGACGTCAAGCTACGGTACTCGCTTGCTGTGGCGCGAATCCTACGGGTGCCGGCGTCGGATCGTCATCCAAAGCCATTGCGGAGACCCAGGCGTGCGGTGGACTCCATGCGAGCAATCGAGTCGAGCGGCCAAGAATCCACTACTCCAGGCCAACTCCAACGAATCTTCACACGCGTAGCCACAGCTGATCCGTTCCTGAAGTTGCAGATGACATCACGCGTGGCTGGTCCACGCGCTGTGAAAACGGGAGGGCAGCGGCGTGATTGTGAACGGCACCGATATCGCAGATCGAGATTATGCTCTGCTCTTGGTTCGCGCCAGCACGTGCCGAGCGAAGACGAAGCGCTGCTTCAGCAAAGCATCGCAAGAGCGAGTCGCTCTGGTGCCGGCGTAGAACTTGTCCGGAGGCGCCACCTCTAGGAGGTAGAACCTCTCTATTAGTACGAGCTGTGTAAAGTGCCTCTAAGAAATGAAGAAGTGTGTGCCTCAACTCGCGGAGGCACGTGAGCTGGACGGGTGTGCATCTTCGATTTGCTATCATTGTCAAGCCAAGGTGGAGATCGATTCCAGGCAGCAACTCGATGATCGAGGTTGGTTGGTGGTGCTGCTGCCGCCGTCGACGTTTCTGATCTTCAGTTTTGAGCGCCGCGACTTGATGCAGGTCGAACGTGGTGGGATTTGCTTCACCGAAAAGCGCTGCTGCGAACTGGCAGTGGGCGATGGCAATAACAGCGACGACCCCAAACTACGTCGACGCCAGACTAAGACGCTCAGCGCTTGGAGAGACCGACAGCGCACCTTATCCGCGGCCCAAGGCAACGTAGGTGAAAAACGGCGCGCTGCAATCCGCGCCCGGCTCTGCGCGCCACGCGACGGTTGGGCAATTTGCGGTATCTTCGACAGCAGTTCGCATCGGCTTTGAAGGGGGCGGCGTCATTCCATCTCTGCTCGCTCCTCACTCGAATCCTCCTCGCCAAGCTCAAGTCTCCAGCCAGCAAGTCCCCTCTTCCGCCATGGCGTCATCCGACTTCTTCCAAGAGCCGTTCACCGTGAACAGCAAGAACGTGGTGTACACGGACGACGAGATCACGTCCCAGTACACGTACACAACCACGCGCGTCGAGGGCACGGTGGCCACGCCCGTGGAGGACAAGTACACGTTCAAGACCCAGCGCAAGGTGCCGAAGCTCGGCGTCATGATCGTGGGCCTGGGCGGCAACAACGGCTCGACGCTGCTGGCCAGCATCATCGCCAACAAGCACCACATCACGTGGACCACCAAGGAGGGCGTGCAGGAGCCCAACTACTTTGGCTCCGTCACGCAGGCCTCCACGGTGCGTCTCGGCACGAACGCCAACGGCGAGGGTGTGTACATCCCGTTCCACAACCTCCTGCCCATGGTCTCGCCCAATGACCTGGTCATTGGCGGATGGGACATCTCGTCGCTCAACTTGGCCGAGGCCATGAAGCGCGCCAAGGTGCTGGACCACGACCTGCAGCGCCAGCTCGTGCCGCACCTCGAGAAGATCAAGCCGCTGCCGTCCATCTACTACCCGGACTTCATTGCTGCCAACCAGGCCGACCGCGCCGACAACCTGCTCAAGGGATCCAAGCAGGAGAACCTGGACGCTGTGCGCCAGCAGATCCGCGACTTCAAGCAGAGCAACGGCCTCGACAAGGTCATTGTGCTGTGGTCCGCCAACACGGAGCGCTTCTCCGACATCGTCGAGGGTGTGAACGACACGTCGGCGAACCTGCTCGAGTCGATCAAGGCCAACGAGCCTGAGGTGTCGCCCTCCACTGTCTTCGCGGTGGCGTCGATCCTCGAGGGCTGCTCGTACATCAACGGCAGTCCGCAAAACACGTTTGTGCCCGGCGTGCTGGACCTGGCTGAGGAGAAGAAGATTTTCGTGGGTGGCGACGACTTCAAGTCTGGCCAGACCAAGATGAAGTCGGTGCTGGTGGACTTCCTCGTGTCGGCCGGCATCAAGCCCACGTCCATCGTGAGCTACAACCACCTGGGCAACAACGACGGCAAGAACCTGTCGGCGCCCCAGCAGTTCCGCTCCAAGGAGATCTCCAAGTCGAACGTCGTCGATGACATGGTGGCCTCCAACCGTCTGCTGTACAAGGAGAACGAGCACCCGGACCACGTCGTGGTCATCAAGTACGTGCCGTACGTCGGCGACAGCAAGCGCGCGCTGGACGAGTACACGTCCAAGATCTTCATGAACGGCAACAACACCATCTCGATGCACAACACGTGCGAGGACTCGCTGCTGGCGTCGCCGCTGATCCTCGACCTGGTGCTCGTGTGCGAGCTGGCCGAGCGCATCACGCTTAAGAAGGAGGGCGCTGCCGAGTTCGAGCACCTGCACTCGATCCTGTCCATCCTGAGCTACATGCTCAAGGCGCCGCTGGTGCCGCGTGGCACGCCCGTGGTCAACGCGCTCTTCGCGCAGCGCGAGTGCATGATCAACATCTTCCGCGCCTGCGTGGGTCTAGCGCCCGAGAGCCACATGCTGCTGGAGAACAAGCTCGCCAGCATCATCGACGCGCGCCAGTAGAGCGCGTCGGCTGCCAGCGTATGATGCAGCACACGCGCTGTCTAATTCTTTTATTGCAGTCAATACACCCGTATACCTCGTCGCCCGTGTTTTGCCTTCCTTGAAGCTGTCGAACACCGGAACCTTTCTAACGTGGTCCACATCATAGTTGTGTTCCGCACGCCATTTCAAGATCCAATGAAAGATCTGGCGCGACACGTGGCCTCTTCATTATTGGTCGAAAATGCATTTTCAAACAGCTTTTCGTCCAATCCCCGCATGCACGTCAAGACACCGTCGTCGTGAACTTGCCATTTCCCGATCCGCAGCCTTCAAACGTCCTAACTACACCATGGTACAATCACTACTCTGCGCTTCTGTATACACCCACATGCAGGCCTCTCACGTCTCTCTGCTCTGTAGGCCGCCCCCGCCAAGATGCGTCTGCGCTCGGAGAAGCACCTGGCCAACATCACGAAGCGCGGCCTCGTCTCGCAGCCTCAGAAGGTGCCTCCTGCTCGTGTTTCTATCCGTTTCTACTGCCATTTCTAACGGGATGATGCTCTGTTTGCAGGAGGAGAAGGGCTTCAGCGTGGGTCCCGTGCTGCTGGGATTCTTCCTGTTCGTGCTCGTGGGCTCGTCCGTGATCCAGATCCTGCGGACGGCTCAGCTCGGTCTCTAAAACTGCAAGACCGCGAAGCATCCGTCCGTGTATATGGAGTGGCGACGGGAACAGACAACTGCAATGATGTGGATCGATGTCTTGGACTTTGCTGGCGATATTGCTGGCCTCAGAGCTGTCGTTGTCGCCCTATCGTCACTAATTTAATAGTAAATGCTTTCTAATTGCAACTGACTGTTCATTGCTGCGTCTTGGAGAAGACAAGTGCGGTAAGTCAGGGTGTTGTGGGTACTTGTGAGTGGTTTATTGAATCAATAGGCTGCGAGCAACCAAGACGAGTGATGCTTGCTGGTGGTGCCTGCTCCTTACTTGTCTACAATTCCGAGTGCAGCGACTCCGTGGCCTTGATCTTGGCGATGAAGTCCGCCTTCTCCACGCATCCGACGCACTCGACGCCGCGTTCTCCCAGGATCTTCCGCAGCTGCTTGACGCGCATCTTGGAGTAGTCTGTGTTGGCATCCGTCTTGACGGCTGCAGCAAATAAAAGGAAACCATTAGCCCAACTGCACCATAACCAGGTCCTTCAAAACGGGTGACATACGGTATCGCATGGAGCAGAAGTCCGGGTTCTTCTTCTCAAGAGACTTGCAGATCTTGAGCGAGTCCTTCTTGAACGACACCTGACGAGCCACGTCCTTCTTCAGCGGCTCCAAGTTGTAGCACTGCACAGGCACATTGTCAGCAACAGCAAAATAGTATCCATGCGTCCCAATACCCACATACCAGTTTGTTGTCCTTGGTGCTGAGCTTCTTGGCGCAGTGCTTGGTCACAGCCTTCTCTGCCAGCTCTTGCTTTTTGCCCTTGGGCGTCTCCTCCAGCAGCTGCGCGTACGTGCCCTTGAGGTCGTTAATCACCTTGATGCACACTGTAGCACAAAATGTCAATGGTCAGCTACAATAGCGCGTCTCCAATTGATTGCAGCGTTAGAACGGACCTTCGCACTCCTTGTCGTCCGCCTGCACGGCCGGGGCAGTGCCCAGCACGAGCGCCACGAGGGCCAGCAGCATAACTCGCTTGGTGCTCCACATAATCGTTGACAAGGCGGCGGATATCCAGAAATGGCAAGCTAGAGTTAGTGACGCGTGTTCCCTCTCTAACTCGATTTGCTTAACAAGTGTGATACAGAGGTATTAGTTCTAGATTTAGTGACTATAGAAATACCAAGTGAAAAATTAAGTCGATTTTGGCTATATTAACTGTGCACAGGCTGCCACGTGGAATCCGAACATGGCTACACTTTTGGATACCTCTTCAGATGTGTCGGTGCTGCCGGTGTGCATTAGATTAAAGCACTTGTCCATCCGCTGCAGTCCTTAGCCATAGCGTGACTGCAAGTCGTTGAAGAAGCCGCTCGTCATGTTCTTGAGCTATTGCACAAAAGATGTGAGTGATATGACCTCATTAAACACTCGAAAACACAGCGATTTCACCTTTGCAGCCTTGTTCGCCATGTTGTCCTTCATCAGCTGCAGTTGGTAAGCTGCCTCATCGCTCACTGCACAGTTCAACAAAGGGTTAGAAGCCAGTCTACTAGCCAATATGAATCAATGGCAATATAAACGTACTCTCTCCAGAGGCGGATCGGCCTCGGGTGTTGTTGCCGTAGAACGCGTCGCTTGAAATTGACTGGGAGCCCTGGAACCTAGCAAGATGCGAGCTGTCTGCCTGCACTGCCTCACCGCCGAAGAAATTGTCGGAAGAGATGGACTTGGCGTTCTTGTATTTGTCCAGCGTCTGAGTTTGCACCGGGGCGGGTTGATACGTTGCTGGCGCAGGTGTAGCTGATGGACGCTCACTACGCAACCACGAACACCAAAATGTTAGGCCCAAGGTAGTGATTGTGATACACAGTATGCCACTCACTCCTCGGCTTCCTGCAGAGCCCGTGCCAATGCCTCGTCATCCTTGATTTGCTTCTCCATTGTGATCTCTTCAGCAGTGGGGGCGGGCGGAGGCGGAATTCTACATGACGTCAAACCAACATTCGGTTACGGTAAGGCGTCACAAACCAGTATCAAACGTAAACTTGACGCACCTCGAACGGGATGTCGTCAAAGTCGAAGTCGTCAGTGCCAGTCGACAGTTTGGTAGCTCCCAAACGCGTCGCCTTGCCACCCGTGGACAGCTTCGTAGCTCCAAGACGAGTCGCCTGTAATTAAGTAACAGATCCAATACACCAGATAATTAGCAACCAGCGCACTACCAATACTGCTAAACCACCCCAGCCTATCTTGTAAATTGTTTTACCTTGGTAGGACGCGTGTTCAGTCGTCCAGCGCTCGTTGAGGAAGGAGCCGTGGCCTCTCCTGCCTTCGCTCCGAGCAGCACGACCGGACGGTTGACAGTCAGCAGCCCCGACTGCGGCGCAGTAGCTGCAGCCGTCGTCGGCTTCTTCACTACAGGTGCAGCAGGCACCTCCCGCTGCAAGTGGCCGTGCACTGCTGCTCCATTGGTCTCGCTCTTGATCTCCACGTGCTTCACCAAAGCTTCCAGTCCGTCAATATCCTCGTCACGCGTATCCTAGACAGCATTTTTATCAGTCCCCAACCCTCCACTCATCAAACAAAGCACAAAAACCAACCTCCTCCACTTCGGGAGCAACAATCTGCAGCGTCGACGCCTTCACCTTCTTGGCCAGCGCGATCTTGTACATCTGCGCCGCCTTGGAGTTGTACTTGGCTTCAATCTGCAGCACCAGCATCGTCAATCAGCCTCAAGCTCCCTCTCAAAAGAGCGCGTCATCTCCTCAACTCACACTCGTCATCTCGGCGGCGCCGTACTGCTTGAAGAACTTGCGCGCCTCGGCGTTGCTGCCCTCGGACATGGCCTTGAGCTGGTCCTCCGTCCACTCGTCCATGTCGATGGAGCGCACGAACGACAGGTGCACGCCCAGTCGACGATGGTAACCGGAGCAGTCCAAGCAGATGAAGACGCCGTACGTGACGGTGGCCCACGTCGGGTGGCGCTTGTTGCAGTCGAAGCATCCCTTGTTGGCCACGGACGAGCGCAGCTTCTGGAACCACGCGTCGCGCACCGGAGTGGGCACGTACACGGGCTTGCTCATGGTCGAAGTACCGGTACAAACTCTTGCTATTGTCGCCACGTCGACGTGCGTCTTGGAGCGCAAAAAGCCAAATGAGGCAGTAACGGCTGACGAGGGACTATTTTTAGACACAAATTGGCGGTATTTGGTCCGAAATAGTCACTTCAACATTCGGAGACCAGTCGTGCGCATGGATCCGCTGCAGCATTTGGTGGCGCCGCGACGGCCGCTGCCTTCGCCTCGCTCCAAGGCCAAAGAGGCTGCGAGTAGGAATGTGTTTGCGTTGCCAGTGATTCACCAGTTTGAACCGGTACTGGCGTCCTCGCCCAAGTCGTATATGGTCGCGAATGCCGTGAAGAAGCGAGTGGATGGAGATGCAACGAGGAAGGAGCAGGCTACAGAGCGAAGGGGGGCGGAGAGGCTGCTGCAATTGCGGTGGAAGTGTCGCAGAAGGCCCCGAGTCAACCGCAACGGCCGAGAAGTAAAGAGGGAGTGGAGTCGCCACGGGTTTTACGACCCCAACCTCCGACGGGGATTTCGTCTCGGACGGATGTGGACATCTACAGGTACAGTCAAGGAACCGAGCAGCGGATGGCGATCAAGCCCTTGTTTGGGCAGAGGAGGGGGTCGGAGGATGGAAGACCTGCGTCAAACAAGAGGAAGGTGAAGCGAAGCGTCAAGAAAGGAGAGGATGCTGTAAATGGGGAGAGTGTGGCTGTCGAGCTTGATGTGGAGATTGACGAGCAGCAAACTGTGCTGACACCGAATTTTGCGAGTGAGGGAGGATAATGAGGTTTTGCTTGATCCGGATGAGGTGCGAGATGCATCAAACCAAGATGAATCGAGGACAAGTTCGCCCACACCTGGTGATTGTTTGGGCATTTCCAGTGGGGTCAATGCAGAGGAGGAGAATGGAAATGCTGGCGATGTGGATGAAGTGAACGAAAGGGCGATGGAGCTTACAGGCCCGCTGCTACTGAAGAAGCTGGACATTACAACATGTTACGAGCCCTTTTTGCAAACGGAGGGGTTGAAGTTGACCTGGATGCGACACGTCATCGGAGCAACTTCATCTCCTATCACAGCGCCGAACTTGCATTTGAAGCCACAGTCTGATGTAAGAAGCTCAAAGTCGGATGTGTTGGTTTACAAAACGTTGGGGAAGAACATGCGAACTCTTGGAGACAGAAATGTTCTTATTACCGTGCTTCTTAGCTCACGTGGAGCAACTCACATCACTTGTAAAACTGATGGAAGTGCCGATGAAAATGTCGTTCCGATTTCTACGCCCGAGCTGGAGCAGTCTAAACAGCTTCGACCGGACCTTCAAGTGCTTACGCCAAAGTGGGCAGACTGGGTCATAACGAGAGTGCGCTGTGACTCCAGGTTAAAATTTTACTTGGAGTTCACGGATTTGGACGTAAGCGAGAATCGTGTCTGCTTTTCAAGTATTCTCCGCATCAATGGCGATAATGTCTCCATTAAAATGGTTGCGCTAGTATCCAATTGCTTGCTGATTTCTGCCGGAGAGGAATCACCAAGAGGCAACAACACTGACATATTGCTTCAAGCTGATGATCTGCGGCGCCTCGCACTATCGCTTGGCAAGTGGTCGAATGATGAACGGGGGCAAAGTGTGTATTCGCTATTCGATGATCCAGATTTTCTAACTCAGGTTGCCACTAAGAGCAATGTGATTCGACTAGGTATGAACTGCTCAAGTTTTGGCAACGAATTTGACAATTCGTTTATAGGAGGAGAATGCGCAGTTCTTCCCACTGAGCTAACTACAGACAACTTTCTAAGAGAGGGCACGCTGCCGGGCCTTGATCTACTAGACTCGACAAACCTCGTACGCGAGCAACTAGGCAACAACAAGTCGGTCGGAACTGTAGCTTTGTTAGTGCAAGCGTATGTGGAGAGCGGCATTCTATCGACATTGCGGCACTTCCAGCAGCAGGAAGCGATACAGCTAAACGTAGCTGCTTTCATGCAACAAGCTGCCAATATTGATAGCGAGGTCACTTTCAATGCTCGTGTAGAGCAAAACCTGGAAGCAGCCAGAATGTCAAAACTGAGGGTGAGTACGAATTTCGTAATGCTAACTAGGTCGTTTTTGTCTTGCTTTTCTAACTGTTCGCATGGTTGGACTTTAAAGGATATTGCCATCGCAGCCATTGTAGACGACATGATTCTGGACTTCATTGCGTTCGAATGTCGAGTCGAGATTCATGCGGCCAAGTTCTCCGGTGGGTTCAACGATCACTATGCAAGTAAAGTCCAAGCCACGTACCGAATGAGCGCTCAGAAGAAATCGTACGACCACAAGCGACACGTCAGAATGCGTGCAGCACAAATGTTGCAAGCTCTGCAACGAGGTATCATCGCTCGACGGCGATACAGCGAAATGAAAGTGGAGCGAGAGAAATACTTGTTTTACGGTTTTCGATCGAGCTTGTACCATGCGACCGCGAATATGAAAGACCCGCGACTTAGAGCTCATGAGCTTAGCACAGAAGGTGAACGACGGCGCCATGCCTTCCTCGTGCAAGTTATTCAAGGATACGCGGCCGAAAATTACGTTGACGACGAATTTCGTGTATCTGCCGAGCTTGTTCAAGATATCTACAATGAGTACGGAGTTGTAGTGGGGTGTTCGACGAGTTTTGGCTCTACGGTGGCATCTTACCTAAGCAAAGCCCCCGGCCCAGCTTTATATGCTCGTGTTGGAGATCCTACCCATGACTATGACGCCAACACAGCACCACGACTGTATTCGAACAGTCAAGTTAGTGCTGCACTACTACTCGGCTTGAGAGACCAATATGACGACACCTTCGGCCTCTCTTCGAGTGCTCGTCGAATGAATTTTGGGACCACAGAGCGGTCAAGGCGACAAACATTGGAGTCAAATGATTCCGGTCCACCCAGGTGGATGCTCAAGGCGTCATTGTCGTTCCAGCAGTCCAACCTTGATCGACTTGCTGGTCTTCGGCTCACTCGTAAGGCAGCCGGCAAAAAGTCAGCCCACCTAGTGGCTCGAGACTATCGCAGAGTTCTTGAATTATCGTTTGACTCGTTTGATAAATGCCGCGCTACGTGGGAAGCTGATACTCGATCTCGGCAAGACCAGCAACGAATGCTGGACAGTTTTTCGGTCAACGAGCTTGCTCAGCACTGCTTAGACCTGTTGATTTCCTGCGTAAAAGGTATCAAGGCCAAGCATCCAGTTGATATGGGTCACCTGAAAAAAACTAACTTTGTCGCGGTTGTATTGTAGACTGGGGACTTGATCCAGATCCCCTCTTCGAAGCGCTGAACTTGTGCGGTCGCCATTGCCACGGAAAAGCAGCAATCCGTATTGTAGAGGTCAAGTTCAATGCGTACGCATCAAGTAAGTTCCCTATGCAGCGTTCTCCAATTAATGATCCACTTGCGCAGCAAACATTTACTCTGCTTTGCATGGTGTCAGGAATGAACGAGGTCCATGGCAAGAAAAGTGTGCTAACCTTGCGTGAGGAAATTTCCCAAGAGCTAGAAGACTTTGAAAAACTGCTAGCCCTGCGCTGCCTCAACATGGCAGTGGACGACGCAGTTATCGTGCCTACGAGCGAGTTGCTCCACATCATGCTGCGAGGACATCTCGATGAAGAGTACATTCGGCATGGTCTCTCAACCGTGCTGCCCATCACAAGCATCACTGAGAAGCACGACCTCGCTCGCAAAATGCTGTACGCTTACGCCAACGCGTCGTATGGTGACGCTTTCAACCTGATCTGCTGGAGCTGCTTGGACGTAGCAGAGAACGTCACAGTCGAGGCTGCGCGTTTCCTCGACAAGATCACTCGTCCAACTTCCTGCAACGATGAATCGGATGGGTATACAACGCTTTTCAACAGCGACTCGACTTCCACTCAGCCAGCTAAGAAGACTAGTGGTCGATCCTCAGAATCCCTCGCCGCTCGAGCGCTGTACCTGCTCACAGGCTCCCAAGCCGTTCGATTCCTGCAGTTCTTGGCCAAAGTGGCTCACTTCAACAAGTCCATCCAAAAACGCGTACTCGCGCACCTCGCTTCCTACGCCGACAAGTTCGAAATGCATCGTCTCGCCAGCGCTGTCTGCGCACTTGAAGACTTCTCCGTCGTCTCCGAAATCTTCGACTCCTGCTTTTCACTCGACACTCTTCAGTCCTGCACACCTGTATGGACACAGTATCAAACTCTCTTCGGCGAAGAGAGAGCCTCCGCCGCTAAGAACTCGAGCCCAATGCAGTCAACCACCAGCTGAATGCTGGCACTTGGACACTTTTTGACTCGGAAAGCTTCGTCGACGTATATTACCAGAGAATAAATTGCTCCTTTTTGCACCTCAACGTAATGCTCCCACCTAAAAACATCACGAAAAAAAACACACACAGAAAACGTCAATACTTCTTATTCCCAATGCGGAATGCGGAATGGGTTTTCACCTGTGTCATCCTATATCGACGGTATATTATGTCTGAGCGGGTGGCGCATCGCTTTCCGAATCTTGCTGTTTGTATGCTCAAGTGCAACTCGGTTACTCTTCGGCCGCGGGGGTGGCCAGGTGGCCGCGCGACTTCTTCATGTAGTCCGGGAATGATGGGGCCGTCGTATTGGTCCGTGGGGAGGCCCATAGACCGCCGGATGGGCACCACCACGAGCGGAAGCGCCAGGGCCACGGAGCCGATGGCGCACGAGACCACCACCATGGGCTCACGGTCCAGGTAGTGACGGAGGAACTTGCCGAGGACCATTAGGGACAAAGAGGCTTCTTGGACTGCGGGTCTCCCTTTGGGCGCGTCGGAACCGCTCGTGGATACCGGTACTGGACCGCCGGAATATTGCGGCAAAGAATACGGTATGCTGAATGACAGGTTTGAAGGTGAGAGATTTCTGTATGGATGTTTGTATGGACCAAGTTGAAGTGGGACGTTATTCACTTTGTATGGACCAAGTTGAAGAGGACGGTTTTGGTGAGTTCTTGAGTTTGTTCGTTTCTGTAGTCGATGAAAGATTAGCCAAAGTAGTCGACAGGAGATTAGCCAATGGAAGGTGACGCAGCGGCGAGCGCTGTGGCTACGTCGCATGTTTCCGCTATGATTAGGAAGTGTGAGTGTTCGTCGCATTTGTCCTGGCCCCTGGCTGTGGTTGCAACGGGATCATGCTGGCGACAGGACCTGAGACTAAGCTCCTCTGGTCTCCTATTCTCAGCTAGCTGAGTTTTCAAGGTCGCCACCACATCGCTGGTCGAAACTCACTGAAACACCCTTGAGACTTGACTCGCTTGACGAGATGATCATCCAGTTTGCTTTTTGCTATCTCCAGCTCAAGGCACAACACCAGCTCTCTTCTTCTCGCTCTCTCTTCGGCACTTCGTCCTTGCGGCATTCGGCATGGGCAACGAAGGCGTCGACGCTGCGCAGGTCAAGATGGGCTTCTCGTCGAAAGTGGGCGGATGCTGCAGCCCGAGGAACAAAGGCTGGCTGCTCTCGCTCCTCGGCTTCATCTTCGTCATCCTCAACCTGGCTGCACTGTGGGCGCTGCACTTTGCAGATCGTCCGTCGCCTAAGGGAAGTTTGCGGTCGGAAGCGCGTTTCACTACCAGCCAGTTGTCTGCTCTCGAAGGCAATATCCCTGCTGAGGGCGCTGCTGTGAGTTTCAACAGCGACAACATCTTGCGCACCGGAGCCGGCACCTCGGCTTATTTGGACAAGCTGACCCTCAATGCGGACGCCACCAGCATCGACTACATCAGCTTTGCTCCGATCGGCACGTCGAATCAATACTACACCACGAATGTGATGAGTTACGTCCTCACGGAGGGCACGACAACCAAGACCACCAAGAATGTCGTCACGACCGTGTCGTACGATGCCAGCGCGCGAACGCTCACGGCAGGTGCTATCGATGAGACGAACAGTGTGGCCGCAGACCCGGTTCGCGGCTTGGCTGCACTTTCAGATACTCAGATGGCGGTGCTCACGTACTACCAGTCAGCGGACTATTTGACCACGAGAACTAGTGTGGTCCCGGCCACAGTCGACGGATCCACTGGCAAGGTCACACTCAACAAGGCGAAAGCGACAGTGATTTCTACGACATCCGCTACCAACTTCATCGCGAACCTCACCGCTTCAGCGTTTGTCGTGACGTCCTACAACGCATACGACTCAACCAACGGATACTACCAAAGCGCTCGCGCTGGATCCATCGCCACGGACGGCACCATCACATTGTCTACTGCTGTCGACTTTGGCGCGATAAACAACAACAACATGTGGACGACTTTCGGAGCGCCCCGCGCACTTAAGGATCTTGCCACGTCCACCAGCGCTGGATTTGTCATCCCGTACTACAATGCACTCACGTCCAGCAGTACGAAGACGGATGCCGACCTGGCTGGCCTTTGTGTGACCTCCGCAACGTTTGACACCGCTACCACGAAGATCGGTACCTTCAGCTCTCCAGTATGTGATAAGTCGTACCGACCTGGGATGTACATGGATTCGGTTGCTCTGAGCGACGATACCATGGCAATTATTTTCCACGACGAGGCCAACAGCAACGCCCTCACTCTGGTCACCGTGAAAACTTTCGGTGCATCAGGCAAGAAGACAATGGCATTCCGCAGCAGCTACGTCTTCGATGTCTCGGGCGACTTCGACTTCGGCAAGCAAACTTACGGCTTCTGGACCACACCACGCCTCCGCGTGTTGTCTGGCAACCGTCTCGCCGTGAGCTTCCTCAATCCCAACCTGGCTGGCAGACTAAGCATTCACATTCTCAGTTTCTCAGCTGTTGGTGTGTTCCACGAGCTTGCTCCAGTCATGCCTATTTCGCTGCCATCGTTCTCCATCGCACTGTCGGACAAGGATAAGTCTCAAGGCGCCATTACCCACGACTTGATTCCTGTCGGACCTGACAGCTTTGTGACGGCTTTCGTGGGCAACCGCGAGGATGTCGTGAACCAGAACTTCGCCTTGGTCGAGAACTTGAACAAGCCCGTGGGTATCATCCAGTCGTACTCGAGTGACTCCACCACTGTTGCCACGCAGGGACGGGCTGAAGTGAGTGGACTTACTGCCAATGAGTTCCACTACGCGACGACTTCGGGTGCTGTCGTTCCCAGGAACAGCAGCATGGAGGACCTTAACCCGACCAAGTACGTCTACGCGGCGGGCAATGTCGTTGTTTCGGCCGACTCGCGTGTTGGCACTGCCATCGACGATGACACGCTCTTAATCTCCACCTTTTAAGAGTTAAACACTCCAACTTGTACTCATAAGGGAGTGCAGTTCACGGCACCCCAAACCATCGGAAGCGAGGGGATCAGCCGCCATTATAAGCAGCATATTCACGCTGTCACCTGCATAACGATACATCCATAAACCACCTTTTCACATCTCTTCTTGTCCCATTGCGTCCGTTTCGTCACTAAGTTGAGCCTGAAGTCTTTTCATGAGGCCAACGCAGCAGAGCTGAATGGGGACGAAAGAATCGATAGTCTCTCTCTCGACGATTAACGCATCGGCACCATCACCACCGACGTCCCTCCTGTCGAGATTTAATGTTGCAGCGCTACGTCGAGACTTTGAGAGACTCAGTGTAGATGACCTCACAGCCCTCGCCAGCTTCCCGATCGAACCACATGAACTCATCGGCCGCGTTGTGGCAGTCACGCATTGTCTTCTCTTAACACTTGCCCCGGAACATACAACACTCGAGCTTCGTGCACCACCGTGGCCATTGCTGAGACTCCAATTACTCGAAAATACGTCGAAGATTTGGCGAAAGCTACGAAAGCGAGCGTGGCAACTGGAAACGGGAGTGAAGTCATTGTCCTCTGTTCAAATTCGCTTCGGATGTAAGGAGCTCGTACCGTTCATTCTGCCACCAATGCAAGGAAATCCTGGACGTGGTGAAACTTGGCAGCTTTACCAACTGGCACAAGTAAGCACAATTGTCCGCTTCACTCGGTGCTTGGGTCGTATTTTGCCTCTGCTCTTCTGTTTCATCCACACTTTCGATCAATTCTCGTTCGGAAGTCCCCAATGTTGACAACACTACTCAATCATTTCCCATCCTCAAGTCCGATAACATGAAAACTGCTACATGTACACCATCGAAATTAATGCCAATCGCGTCACAAAATCGATATCTTCGATCGTCGAGGCGTATCGGGATCAAAGTTGGCGGTCGGTTTATGCTTTTCCACACTCGATTTCCCAGTAAAGTTCGTCTCGACGTCAAGTCCGTCGAGTCACTTGGTGAATGGTCTGTCTACTGCCTGTATACCAATCGGATCGGGCGACAACAGCCGAAAGACTCTGGTTTCAAACAAACTTTAGATGCATTCCCTTTGAAAGGATCGTGGTGGAATCCGCCCCATGAAATCGAGACGCGGCTGTCAAAGACATTCCACTCGTTTGCAATTTGTCAAATGGTGCAATGTACACAGCAGTCACTGTTACTCCAGCTTGGATTTCACGAGCACTTGTTCGAGCGTCCAGCGATGAATATTCCACATGTAAAAACTCCTCGGGTAGCTCCGCCAGTGTTCACGCTGAAGTTTAACGTAGTGGTCGTGGATTCGACACAGCAGCTTTCTCTGTTGGGAATTGGAAATGCGTTGATCACGATGGAAACAACAGTGGAAGACCTGCGAAGCCAGATAACTCCGTCAATTGTTTCCCGTCTGCTGAACACCATCGAAAAGCACAACAGTTTTCGCTTCTTGTATCGCGGATCATTCCTCGCCGTCTCACAGGAGAAGCATCTTCCTGCACTCACACTACTGCCGTTTGCCTTTGCTCGTCGCGTCTAACAGCTACCAAGGCAAGGGTTATCAAGCTGGTGCTTGCGTATCTCAGCTCTGGCGCCACCACAACAATGTTTCACAAGCCCTCGTGAATGCCGGCGTGCCTGAAAATCTTCAGCAGGTTCAAAGGCTAAAAGTTATTGGATCCTCCACTGTTTCTTGTCCCTCAGCGACTCAAGTGCTTGCGATGCGCCAACCATTTGTGTCCACGACAACAACATGCAGATCAATGCCACAGCAAGTGACAACTGCATCAGTCATAGTTGAGTTCTTCACGCACTGGCAAGCCTTCATGTACTGCCACCAATTGCAGGACTCATCGGTACTCTTCCAGCTACCGCAGCGCTCCCAGAAAAAGAAAATGAAGTCGCCGCAGAAATCGCCAAACCATCGATTAAACAACGATAACGAGGATGTCAGGGATGAGAGCATTATCTACGGACCCCATCCTCAGCCGCTCCCTCGAAAGGTACGTGGTTAGTTCATTCCGAGATTTCAGTGTTCGTTCATCCTCTTACGACCTCCTCGTTTGATGTGCACAGAAGTTCAACAACAAGAGGGAATGGTTACTACCGCTTTACGCAGTGGTGGAGGTAACATCCCCCACATCGGCCGTTTTGAGAACACCATTCCGCCAAGATGTCGAGCACGCTCTTGATTTGCCGTGTCGACTCGTCCTAGCTGAAGAATCAAACGTGATCCATGTCAGGCGAATCAATCAGGTGACAACACAGCGCAACGCCTTCAGTCTTCCGATTGCTGAAATCAACATCACATTTGTGAGAGATAGCTCTTGTCCAGTTGAGTCTCTACTCACGTTAGAAAGCGCTTACACTTGGCTCATCAAGGCACGTAGAAAGCACAAAAAACGAGAAGAGCCCACGCAGCCAATTGAGTGGATGATCGACCTCTATCGCTTCGTCCAACACCCCACATACGACTTCCAATCGCCTGAGTACCAGTTGTTCAACCACTTTCGTGTAACTTTGCTTTGGTATGTTGCTGAGCGTGTCATTGAAGCTGCTTTCTGGAGTAAAGATATCGACTGGGCACCTTCCGTGAGCTCCACCGATCTGTACGCCACAGTGTTACGTCAAATTTTTGATTCCCTTCGTCGTTCACATCCTCCGGCGTTTGGCGTAGACAGCGTCAAGTTCAGCAAGTTGCTGTATGAAGCTCAAATTCAACCTACTCTGTTGAGTATCGGTGATGCCGCCTTCCTGTTCGCCAGCAATCTCACGCCTGGGTTTACGTACGAAATGGACTTCGATGGATTTGTGCGCGCAGTCGAGTGGCTTTCTCAGCAATTTTATAGCGATTCCAGCAAGAAAGCCAAGACGAGTCCGAGTAAAATTCAGCCTGGTATCCAGCACGCAATGGTGAAGTGGCAGCTTTCTCGTAGTAATGCTCGTGGTCGTTTGCTGGTACCTCTGCGGCGATTTTGCTACGAGGTGCTGGTCCATTTACCCAGTTTGACTTCGACGTGGCACGAGATCATGGATTCCTGGAGACGAGAGCGCAAGCAGCAATATCTACAAGAGTACGCTCTGAAGTACTGCGCGGCTACTCGGTTGCGCGCAACGTGGGTAGGCTTCATCGCTTGGAGGATGTTCTTGCAGCGACGACAACGTATGAAGGAGGAGCGTTTAGCGGCTACCAAGCTTCAGAGTTTTGCTCGTGAACGGAAGCATTTCATGGAATACCAGCGCGTACGTCAAATAATCATCAGAACACAACTCCGAGTCCATGCACGCGCAGAGCTGCGTCGTCTTCGGGCGGAGCGCGCAGCTTTCATAGGGCGCATGAGACTTCGCATGGTCAAGTGGATGCGTCACCATCTCTGGCTCTTGCGTGAGTGGAAGCGCCTCAATGCCGAGAAGGTAGCACGGCGGGACCGAATGCGTGAAAAGCGACTACGGCGACTGGGTGTCGCTGTGTTTCCCTTGGAGACTTGGCGCGTGCGTTTTTCATTGTACTGCGCAAAGCCCGCTCCTTTGACTGAAGAAATGGTAAGCCTGAATTGTGGCGTTGACATGGGTAACAATACGACGGCTGCACAGCAAGATGAATCCAGCGAAATGTATGACCTTGAAGTCGTCGAAACTACGCGTTCCTGGGGTCAAGTCTTCCCCGTGTCTCTGCATCAAATCAAACAGTTTGTCGTCGAAGAAACTGAGCGTCTGTCGTTGCAGCAGGAGCGAGGGCTGACAACATTGATCAGACCTCCAACACACATGCCAATCTCCGAGCTTTCTTCGTCGCCTCCAAAGCTTAGTAAACGTCCATTGGGACGTAAGCAAGTTACAGCTTCCGTCGCACGAGACTCAGTTGTTCATCCGAAGCTGAAGCCAAACATTATGCTACTTGCACTGGCGCGGCGCTTGGCCATTGTGAAAGACACAAAATGTAGCCCCGTAGGCTTGCGCTGCTACGACGATCCGACCGATACATCATTAGGAAAGGTACGTACGTCTCCGATATTTTGTAGCAACTCATCCTGATTGTTGCACTTCTGTTGATGAAATACAGCTTATCTTCAAAGGAGCTCTTCGATCTGAATCTGACCAGCCAAATGAGCGTGGGGAGATACTCGTTCAACGCCATATCGTCCGGATTTTGGAGTGGGCTGATACTTTCAAACTTCACGTGTACACGCCTGCAACGTCCAGCAAACGCCGGTACGACCTGGATGCATCATTCATTCTCGCCGTACTCCAGTTCTCGTGCTTTCAGTCAATGCGTTTAGCCGTCCCAAACGAAGAGCACGATGGCATCGTTGCAGACAACGAGGATTTGGAGAGGGACTCACAGTTCTTTCCACACGAAATTCACCGTGTCTTGAATGGTCCTCACAAAGATCTTGCACTTGCACTTGTTCTCAGCTACGTGCTGAAGTATGGCGTACGCGAGCCAACATACGCACTGATGCCTCATGTCGTTGCAGAAAGAGAGCGAAAACTCCAGGAGCGCGAGTCTGAAAAGCGTAATGCACAACTCATTCGTGAAAGACAGCTCATCGCCATGGTGCAGGCTCGCTTGCGCTTGCATATCGCAAGAAAACCTCGGCAACAGCTCGCACTGGTACGTTAAGCTCTTCAACGTGTGACCGCTCAACGTATAACATCCTCTCGATTTCTTTGCAGTCATCGTACTCGAAGCAGTTCAATCGTGCGACTGGCCAATTTGTGTATGTTCAGCGATATCAGTCGGGAACTCTCGTTGTCTTGAGTGAACGAAAACCGTTTAGCCTCTTTGACAAGGATGTGCCGTTGCCACCAGACAAATGGCAGCTTGTATCTGCTCCAGACACCAACCTCTGCTTCTTCAATCCGCTACGCGGGGACTACAGTCGATACAATGACTTCCTAGCAGCGAGCGTGATCCAGCGTTGGTTTCGTGGCAAGATGTGGAACGGGATTAACAACTGGACTTTGCGTGACCTTGCCCACGCTCTGCGTTTTCACAGCAGCGTTCAAAAGCCGACGAACATGACAGATTCCAGTGAACTTGAACATGTCAAACGATATGGTCTCCAACTGCACGTGCTGGAACATCAGGTAAAGCCAACCGCACAAATCCGCCCTTGACTCGCGTGAAAGTGTATACTAGACTGTCTAACAGGCGTCCTGCCCACATATGATCTTGATATCATCAGTACAAAGCAGCTTACTCCGTCTACGAAACGGCGTTGAAGGTACGTACTGGACAAAACATCATCACCTGTTGTTAGAGTCTTGTTGAATCCTCCTTTTGTTGCTGACAGTTATCGCCCCACGATCCTCAAACGCTCGTTTGCCTTGCAATACTGCTCGTCATTTCTTGTCGCTATCCTGCCGCAAAATCGTGGAAACGAGCGATGTCATTATTGGGACAGGTCCGCGAGTTGGTGGGCGACGAGATAGTCAACATATTGCGCGAAGTCGAACAGAACACTTTCCGCTGGGCTCTGTTTCTTGAGCCAAAGAACCCCCACGTAAGTCGACCACACTGGTCCATACGTCGTGACGACACTAAACCTTCCCACGTCTTCATCCAGGCCATCGCAAACTACGCGGCATATCTCCAGTGCGTCCACCTCGACATCGACAAGGTACGTTCGTCATTTCTCGAAATGCTGCTTGCTGCTGAAGAAACGTCAACCAACATCACTTCACACCAATAGGCCGAACTGCTTTATCGCCGAGCTCTTGACCTGGATCCAGCAAACGACCTCTTCGTCACAAACTTCCAACGTCTGCTGTCCGAGCGAGCGCCTGGGGGCTGTACGCCTTTGCTGGACCTGGAAAAATTGCACTTGCACGGTCGTCGGTAGGTCAATGCAACTTGATCATCGAAATACCATCCTTTAATAATGAGTCCTTGCTGCAGGAAGTTCGCCGCTGCGGATCCGAGTCTCAGTGGCGAGAAATGGAAGACCCTGCAGCACAACCACTGATGCCTAGACGCTTCTTTCAGGACCTTCATACCGGCAACTGTACATGGGAGCTTCCATCAGAGGACCAATCCACAATATTATCCGTCGAGGAGAAGAGTGCCTTGACTCCGTAGCACAGACATAAACCGTTAGCTAAACTCGCTCGCCAGTAGCGCCAACGTACCAGTATTGGGCACAGTGAAGTGAGCTGGAGTGGGTGAGGAATTTGCGCCCGGCATTTTATTTATCCTACTTGACGTGTTGATTCATTTCATTCTGCCTTTCTTCAGTATCCTTCGAGTCCCGTCTTCTGCGTCTATGGGGTTTTGTTGCTTGAGCTGATTCGTAAATGCCAGAATACCCTGAGCCAGCACTTCGGAGGCACGACTAGTTCGTTCCACCTTGTAATACACACTGCCAGCGTTCAACGGCGATACTGCTGACACTGATCGTAGATCTGACTGTAATCGTTCGTTGCATATCAATTCCTCGCAGCGCTTCCATTCTCCATCGGCATCGGAATGTTTTGTCATCGCTGGCCGATGCCGAACTGAAACGAGCCGCGTGCACAGTGCTTTGAGTAATTGCAACTGAATCAAGCGGATTTGATTCAGCTCGGACGATGCTAGCGGGAAAACGGCGAGCTGCACGACCGGGAGAAACACATCACACTCAAGCTCGCAAACAACAAGTTTCCGGAGAAGTAGCAGCAAAAACAGGTTGATCCGCGTCTTCCCAACGGAGCACGACGCCAGCTTTTGCTCCACAAAGTTTAATACTTCACGCACTGTAGTTGCAGGGACCGTGATCACCATCGCCTTTACTAGCTCCGCAAATGTGTCGGCTCGTCCTTGGTAACTGCTACCGGATGGGAGGAGTCCAGAATTGTCCGCCTTGTTTGCGTTTTCGCGTCCACAACAAAGTTTGGTACACTGTTGTAAAACTACCCACAGCAGTGCCCGAACACCATTTGTGCTGTGCCGGAAAAGGTTTTGAAGCAGCGCAATCGCTTTCCTAGCCGAAGTTGGTGGACCAGTGTACGCGCAGTACACAAGCTCCTGCACAACATACTGACGAGCCCAATCCTGATTAAGTTTCGCCGGCGTATTGTTCGGGACCACAGCATTCATAACATCCAATATCATTTCCTGTCTTCGTCTCCGTCGTCCAAAGTTTAGCAGGCCTGATAGCAAACGCACTACAGGTCCGGTGGATAGTACACGTCGAGTGAAGTCTCCAGTGCCGTTCGTTAATAAGGCCAGCGTCTTGAGCGTGATAAGAAGTTGTGCTGTCATGGTTGATGCGTTGAGCGACGTGGTGGGATTAGCAGATGAGCGGTCATATTCTACAAGCGACTTTTGTACAACGCTTCGCTTCACACTGGTATCCACGCCACGATCACCACAACTGCTCAACTGTAGAATGACGGCATTGCCAAAAATTTCGCACGCACCCGCCGAATATTTTACATCCAAGTCTGCGAGGGCGTCCAGCACTTCCCGCAACAAAACACCTGCCACAGGCCGTGTAGATGGCAGAAGGAGATTAAGTGCCTCCGAGAATTTTGCAGCAATTTCATCCTGCGTGTGGTCCTTGCCAAGACAGCCTCTCAGACGGGGATAATAGGCCCGGCAAACCTGCGTTGTGAAGCTCTGAAGCTTTTGCCCAAACTCACTCCGGTCCTCAACGATACCTTCAATCGTTACGAAAAGCAGCGCGTACACGTAGCCCCAAGGAAGAGTTGTGCACTTGTCGGACCAAGCTTCGGACCAAACGTTCAGGAATACTGCGCTCGTGCGTGCGTTCGCACAAACCAAGAGGCTAGTAAGTACCTCTAGCTTGCTTTTCGCGTCCGCGACAGCCTGGCTTCCAACTACATCAAGGTCTTCCGTAGCAACACTAGCGGTGGTTACCAACGATTCACTTGCTCCGTTTTGTTTGCTCTTCAGTTCGAGCGACTGGGCGACTGCTCCGCCAAATACGAAAGACATGTAGTCACGCAAGATCGATCGTAGTGCCGGCTCCTGCTCTTCTACATGGCAGTGAGAGGACAGCACGAAGCTCAGAACGTGTTTGGCAAACCATTCTGGTTTCTTCACATTCAACTTCGAATTGAAGCGAACTAAGAAATCCACCAGGTCCTTCAACGAACCCGCTGTATCTGGAGCTTCCGATCGTTCCTTCCGGCGCCGTTCCAGCCACTCTGCCATTAGCGAAGTACTCCAGCTTGTGCTAGCGTATGAGAACGCCCGTTCCAGGCAGTCCGGTACCAGGTACGACTGCGAATCCAGCAATTGCTTCTTCAGCTCGTCGTCAACCAAAATAAGCTTCACAAATCCGCATGTTATCCGGCATGCACGCAGCTTGCCTTCTTCCGCCAGCAACTCCACGATCTGCTGCGCCGGGTCTTCAATTCGCCAGTTCAGATCATCATCAGCTGGCAAAACCTTATCTTCTGCAGCAGGATATCGAGGCAGCAGTGCTCGCCACATACTACTCAGGACACTATCACTTGACTCCATTGCACATGCCGCGATCCAGGGACTGAGCACAAACCTGTCGCCATTATGCTCCACGAGACAGCGTAGCAGCGACAAACACGCCAAATCGTGACGCGCAACAGCTTGCGGCCCCGTCCTCACCGCCGACGTGCCGCACATGCGCATCAACGCGTCTGCGAGCGGGTACTTGGTCGTGGACACCGACTCTCCAGCCTTGCTCATTTTTTCCAACATGGCCGGCAGCAGCGAGTCCATAAATTCCGGCCTTTTAAACAAGAAGCCCGCGAGCACTTCATCCAGCAGCGTGGGATAGTTGCAGGGGTAATAGGCCGCCAAGAGCGTGGTAATTTCCTGCAGAAAGCTGGGCGCGAAGCCCGAGCGGTTGCACCAATTGGTCACATGGTTGCCCACGACTTTCACGAGCACCGCGCGCGTCAAATGGACGTCCACGCGGTCCACGAGTCCCTGGGGGACGAGTTTGGCCGCGTCCACTCCGAAGCGCAGCAGATCCACTTCCGCAGCTGCCAGTTCCTCTCCACGTCGTGCACTGCGTCGTTTCCTCTTGAGGGACCTCCCCGTCGCCGCTCCATTGGTCTCCGTCCTGCCGGAAGGGAACAAAAAGTCGTACAACGTCCTGGAAGCGACGGGGCTGGCGTCTCCATTGGCCACGACGTTCTTGGGCTCCCCATTGGCTGCAGCTTCTCGTCGTCGCTCGTCACTGAAGCTCTGGATCACGGGGGGCATCTCCGCCTGGAAGAGCGACGCGCGCGCGTCATTCGAAGCTTGGGCTTGTTCCTCCGCCACGGAGAAGCGATTCGAGATGCTGATTGGTCCGTTGCGGCTCCACGCGTCCTGCGCATCGACCTTCACTCTCTTGCTCTTGCTCTCGTCCTGTGTGGCGTCCTCTACGACGGCCATGAGCGACGCCATCTTCATCTTGGACGAGGACGCACGCGCGCTCTGGTTGCTGCTGTTGCTGGCGTCCAGAGGCGCGTACATGGACGCGACGGACGTGGGCGCGGGAGGCGGACGCGGCCTCGGGCGGCCGCGGCGACGCTGCGTCTGCGTCTCGTCGTCGTCCGCTCTCGCCATGGCAATCGCTCAGTAGCAGTGGCGTCTATGGGGCGTTTTTGATACTGGCGCCGGCTTGTGCCAAAGGGGAGCACCATGTACCGGGAGTGTACCAAACGGGTCGGGTTGAAATCATCGCCACGTCTCCAGGAAACCCGAGCGCAATCTATTTGTATCCCTACAAAAAGCAGGTGGAGAAGCAGAAAAAGGGCGTCGGGTCGAATGCAGTCAGCCCACGGGTTTGCCTGCGAAAAGCGATGGAACCTTGATATCGACTTGACCAGTTGAAGTGGTCGTTTGCGATCTCACTTTGCTTTTTGCCATGTCAGACGCAAGCTAATGCGTTCAAAAGCACCTTGAGCTTGTAGATGATGAAGAATCGATTACCACGCTACGGCAGCTACTCTCTATTGCGCTGGACAATGTCTTCCACTTCCAGCCATTACAGCGCCGAGTTTCTGGAACTGTGCTTTGAGGGTCGGCACCTTGCCTTTAACAAGTAAAACTACATGCAAACGCCTGTGTATTGTATTCCGATTTGCACTAGACTGAAGCAAGACGAGTCGTCTCCGCACTCTACTGGGCACTGGGCGTCATGTGCGCCGCGCACTTCTCCAGCGTCTTGACGGCCGAGCCCAGCTTGTTCACCGTCTCCATGTACTCGGCCTGCGGGTCGGAGTCGTACACAATGCCGCCGCCCGCCTGCGAGTAGACCTTGCCATCCTTCACCACCATGGTGCGGATCGCGATGGCCGTGTCCAGGAACCCCGAGAAACTGAAGTAGCCCACAGATCCAGAGTACACGCCGCGGCGTTCGGTCTCCAGCGAGCAGATGAGCTCCATGGCACGCACCTTGGGCGCTCCTGACAGCGTTCCGGCCGGGAACATGGCGCGGTACGCGTCGTAAACCGTCCGGTCCTCACGTAGGTCGCCCTTGACCACCGAGACAATGTGCATCACGTGCGAGTACTTCTCGATCCGCATGAGGCGCTCCACCCGGACGGAGCCGGGCTTGGCCACGCGGCCGACGTCGTTGCGGCCCAGGTCCACCAGCATAATGTGCTCGGCACGCTCCTTCTCGTCAGCGAGCAGTTCCGTCACCAGCGCAGCGTCCTCTTCGTCGTTGGCGCCACGGTGACGCGTGCCGGCAATAGGGTGCGTCTCCACTATCCGGTCGTGGTCCACCTTGACGAGCATCTCAGGCGATGCGCCGACAATCTGGAAGTCCTCACCCATGTCCAAGTAAAACATGTACGGCGACGGGTTGATGGCGCGCATCTGACGGTACAGATCCAGCGGAGTCACATCCTTCGGGAGGTCCACAGCCAAGCGCTGCGAGGGCACGGCCTGGAAGATATCTCCGTCCACAATGTGCTCCTTGAGCTTCTCCACGAAACCCATGTATCCAGCCTTGCCGACGTTCGAGGCCGCTTCCAGATCGATCGACTTGGTCGCGGGAGCGCTGGCGTGCTGCGCCACGCTGGACGTGCGCACGAGCGGCTTCTCGAGCGCGGCATTGACCGCCAAGATCTTGTCCGTGGCTTCCTCGTACGCTGCCGCCAGATCTCCCGTGTCCAGTCGGCAGTGCGAGACGATCTTGAGCGAGTGGAACACGTGATCAAAGATCACGACCGTGTCGAAGAACATGTAGATGCTCTCGGGCACTTGCAGCACGTCCTTCTGCGCGTCCACATAAGGGGCGATCTTGGGTTCAAAGTGGCGGATGGCGTCAAAGCCGCAGTAGCCTACCGCGCCTCCCGTCATGGGCACCTGCAGCTCCGGCAGCGTCACCGCCCGGTACTGCGTCATCTCCCTCTCCAAGTTCACGAGCGGGTCGCCCTCGAAGCTCTGGCCTTTCCCTGTGGCCACCACCTTCAAAGGACCAGCACCGATGAACGAATAGCGCGCAATCTTCTCGCCTGGCGCCACGGACTCGAGCAGGAACGAGTGCGTTTGGCCCTCGCGGAGCTTGAGCAGGACGCTCACGGGCGTGTCCAGGTCGGCCACGACGTCCAAGTACACGGGCACGAGGTTCTTGTTCGCGTGCTGCGGCAGCTGCTGCAGCTGCGAGACGCGCTCCAATTGCGGCTGGAAGGACATGGCGGCAAGAGAGCGAAAGGCACTTTGATGGTGACGACCGAAATGGATTGCGCCGTATAGAGGGGGAGATGTCTCTTGAAGAGAGGGTCGTGTTCGCCACAAGAATGTTCGAGTATGGTGTGGACCACGTGAGATGAACGACATGGCTACAGTTGAAGTGCAGTGTCCTAGACTAACGGTGGGGTACTGTAGCTCCTTTGGCCATGAAGTCGAGCGATCACCATCCGAATCGATGGGTTGGGCAGGTCGTTTATAAGTTGGCAGTGGATCGGAATGGACACGAGTTGCAGATTGACGGGAAGGTGGTTAGTTACAGTCCCATATCCACCAAATACCTGCTCCTGTACTCGGATGGGTCCTCTGAGGGTGTACCGGTGGACGAGATCGAAGACTACGTGCCGTTAGTCAAGCAATTACCTCGTAGTAAATGCAGCCCAACGAAGAAACAAATTGCAGAACGTGACGCACCACAGGACTCGACTCCACCTCCTGCAAAGCGGTACAAGGTGTTGCGACTAACTGCTGACAAGGAGGAGAAACCTGCAGTTGCTGCACCTGCCGCTGCGTCTCAATTCGTCCAGGACACTTTGTGGAAACTGGCGACGGAGCTCGGTGTCGATGACGAGAGGCAAAGGACGTTGATGGCCACTTTGGACAATCGAATGGAGCAGGTGAGTTACATGTCGTTTGGCATTGTGGAGGTTGAAAACGGATGGAGTTTTGATGTATTGTGCAGCCCCGTGCAGCTCTCGCGAGATACATTGAGGAAGGCGGACTAGATGCTGTAACTGAGTATCTTCGCAAATGGGCGTACGGGGGAGATGGTAGCACTAGCAACGGTGGAGGAACTGAAGTTTGTACTTCTTCGAAGGCGGAAATCCATCGCCCAAACAGAGACGCAACCACCAAAGTCACCGCTACTCGTGCTGCCAAAAGCGTATCCCGTCGTCCAAGTTCTCCGTGTGATCGGCATTTGCGTGATCTTCTGACAGGTAAGCGTTTCTCGTCCACTTTGTAGCTGAATTGATTGACAACGTGCTGAATCGCTGCTGCTCAGGCAAATGCGAGGGTGTTTTCTCGCCAAAACGCACCCAGCCAAAGGAACGCCATGCACCCTGCAAACGGGAGGTGGAAGCAACGCGCAGAAAATCGCACCGCTATCGCCCTGTACCAGTCTCAACCATAATTTCACCCCCGCCGAAGACGCACGTCGTCCTGGATGATCTCATTGACAACGAGCTAAACGACGCCGAGCAAGACGAAGACGAAAGCAGTGCACGCAGACGCCTCAGCTTTGGAAACAACTCGACCATTGTTTTCGACTATCGAGACAGCGTAGACGTCTTCTGTCTACAACTGAGACGGAAGAGACTTGCCAACCGGACGAAGGAGTCCACTGCGCTGCCGCAGAAAAACCTCGGGGCGTGGAAGTCGGTGCTGAAGAAGTCGTGCATGGGTAGTAAAAGTGTGGAGTGGTGAGTCGTAGTCGTAGCATTGAAAGTGTACGAGTCCTTTTAGCATTCTCGAAAATTGAAGTGTCGCGTCGTTTCGTGTGCATTTGTCTTCCAGCGATCCACATCTCGATCCTCAGTCTCCTTGCAAGCACAACCTCTGCGATGAACTACGGCATCATCAACAACCGACGTCCAGACCCACAGAAGCGCGGTGCCTCGTCCGTGAATGCTCTTCTGTCTGATCCACGGATGCGTGAAATCGCAAAGCAAATGGGACTGCAGCCCAAAGACTTTGGCGAGGAGGCGCAAACGCTTTGGCAGACTCTGAACGATCTGTCCACATCGGATCCCAAGCGCTACGAGTCTTTCATCAACGAGCAATTGCAGGACGGACCTCCATTACCTCCTTTAGCGGACTTGTCATCGTCAAACCAGACCACCAACGATACTCCAGCACCTCGATTCTTCACGCCGGACCCCGGTTTCGTGGTCAAGTGCTCCATGTATCACTCGATCAAGTGTCAGCAGAAACAGACCAAGCTCTTCCTGAATGTCTGTGCACACAAGCTCATTGACACACCCAAGAACCCGAATTCCGGTCAAGAGGTGCCTGAAGACACGCGAGCAGTGCCCAACACCAGTAACTTTGCAGATCCCTCTCGTTGTAGGCAAATTGCGCGAAAGCACCGACTTAAGTGGCGCTGTCTGCTGTGCGGTGGATGTGGTGGTGAATCCGTGGGTGCTGCGTCGGAGTGAATGGGACGTGAATTTCAAGCGCGAAGTCATGAAACTCGCTGTTCAGTGGGTCCAGGAAGACGCCGGTGTGCGGCTCGTGACGCCCACGGGTAAGTTCATCAAAGCTCGATACAAAGGCGGCGTAGCGGTGGGCAGCGAGATCATCACGTCAAAGTTCCGTATCGAGGATGCTGACCCAACCAAACAGCGGATGGAATCACCGGCTGATCTCTTGAAGCAAATTAACCTCGACGAAGCAGAGAAGAATGAGGTTACGCGAAAGCTTGCAATCACACCTTCCAAAGCGCTGGACACCACCCAAACTCCGGAAGTTCTTGTGAAGGTTTCTTCGTCAGAAGATGTTCAGCCTCCACCAGTTCCGACGAAAGGTACGGAAGTAAAGTCGCAGAAGAAAAAAGTGCTCATCGAAGAGCTGCCGTCACCTTCCAGGAAGCAGAAATCTGATCAAAACTCGAGTACTGACCAGTCTGCAACTGCAAAAACGACCACGAAGCTCAGCAGCAAACGCACTGTCAAAGTCCACGACACAGCAGAAAAAGAGGAAAAGTGGCAGCGCAGTGAAGCGAGGATTCCTGAACTCGACCAAAACGAGTTTGTATCCGAAAGGGTCCAGCGAGGGGCGTCCGTCGTCGGCGTACGTGAATCTTTTGAGCCGCAGTAAAATTGTTGATCTTGGCGAGGCTGAACGCCAGCGGAAAGTGCAGGAGGATCAACGCAAGGAGACCATGGCGTTCTTTCACCCAACGGACCAAACGAAAACCAACCATCGCGCGACAACTTCAGGAGAAATCGACCATGGTGACCATATTTTTGATCAGCTTTGCCAGCAAGCCGAGCCTGACCTCAAGTCCACAGCTCTGCGAAACAACCCAAGCTCCCTTGGTAGCGACACAATGAGCGGAGACCAACTTTTCGGTGAAGGATTTGAAGAGCTCGCGAAACTCTTGAATCCATAACGTCGGTCTACGACACACAAACAGCATAACAGAACACTAAAGAGGGTCAAATTCGCGTGTACTTTTCGCGTGTACTGTTCACCATAACTGCCTCTTGACTTTGCTTTCGCATCCGTTTTACATTCTCGCCTTCTGTGATCTTAATCTCGCGTGTCTGGGTTCACGATGTCGTGAATCCGCTGGTATGACATTAGCAAGAATGCGTTGAGGCGACGCATGCTGTCAGCGGTAGACGGGAATAGCTCAAGACGCTTCAGTAGCACCACCGTATTGTGTTTGACGCTGATTGACGGGTGGAAGATACCCTGCGCGATAGTCTGCAAGCCTCCGCGTAGCACCGGCAAAAAGCTGAGGAACTCCTGTAACTCCAGTTCTGTGTGCAGTAGCTTGGCGAAGTCTGCGTAGATTTGTTCGACGAGCGTATCGTCGAGCACCACCATATCACCCTGAAGACTCCGAATGTGCCGCTTCAAGTCCACACCCGTTTTCTCTACGTAAACATCCACACAACAAAGCATACAGCACAGGTCTTGTAAAGTTAAGGAACACCATCCCAGCAAAACATGTCGTATGTCAAAATGTGCACGCTTGCTATGAGAGCGAGCAAACACAAGATAACTGTGAGTAGGATATATCAAACGCGGGTGAGTGGAAGTGGTTTCGGTGTGGCGAGTCCATAAAGCGCTTGTAGCTGTCCGTGCGGGCCCACTTGGTGATACGTTTGTTGTTGACCGCTGAGCGTTTTGCCAGCGCGTCGGGGCTCAAGTAGTTGGCTTCACCGAGAGCAATATCGACAATGTTTTTGCGCGTGTACTCTTCGAACATGCATCGCACCCACTCCTCGTCATATCCTGCCGCTACTCCATCCAAAACCTGTTCACAGACAACGTCACATTAAAATTATCTTCGAAGCCAACAAGCCAATGAGAGTTCCTCTCCACTCCACCTCGAGAACCAAGTTGCGATCCGAAGCATCGTAATCTTCCTTCTCAACCGGAGCCGACACAAACACTTCGCCTGTAGAGATATCGCACAACACGTCCCACCACTCGCGCTTGGTTTTGAACATGGGGTTGGTCACGCCAGCTATATACCCCGGCGTAGACAGGAAGCCCAGATCCGTAAGATTCGCATACCTGACAACCATCCAGCAAATTAGCTCTAGAGTAGGAACCACACAGCCAAGAACAACAACAACTCACGGGTATTGGCGGTGGATCAGTCCGAAAAGCGGTGGACACACGAGCGAGCTCGTGGCCAGCACAAAGTTGCACACCTCGCCTGCCGGTCGGTTGTACCCGAGGAAAATCACTCGTTGTCCGGTCAGCACGGCGTTGAACAGCGTCATCGTCTGGTCTCCGAACGTCTGCAACAACTGCGTCAAGGTGCCGTCGTCGTGCTGGTCGTCCGTACTGCAGATCTTGAACTGCAGCGAGACGGGGATGTCGTCCCACATGGCCTGCGTCCGGAAGAACAGCGCCTTCTCCAGCTGCGTGGCGTCCTCCTTATTAGCAGCCGCTCGTCCTGTACTGCTAATGGTGCGTTTCATGAGCCGTCTCTCCATATTGGACAAGCCACGGACCCCAGAGACGTCCACGGCGTTCACAACGTCGAAAAGCTCCTTCAGCACGTTCTCACTCTCCGCTTCACTTTTAGCGCCCACAATTTTTAGCACCGCTAGATTGAGCACGTCTTTCAGTGCGAAGCAACTCTTGTGCGTGGAGCAGAGCGCCACCGCCGTGACTTTGGCTCCACGACGCACCGCCGTGTCGTGGGTGGTGCGCACCACACTGAGGCAGTACATGAAGCTCTGCAGAGGGTCCTGAGGCTGCAGTTCTTGAGTTTCATTGGCTGCAATGTCGTCCGAAGCTTCTGCGGCCTTGGGCGCGTTCTGGCGGTTGAGGAAGAAGACGGTGACGTCCTCTTGGCGGTTGTGCACACCTTCAGGCAACATGATGTCGGCGAAGAACTCGGGCGAGTAGTGAGTGAAGGGCGTAGGGTAACTGGCGCGTAGAGTGCTGCCCTTGGTGAGGTCGAACTCGGCGTAGAGCACCACTTCCGCCAGCGGACGAGGCGTCTCGGACGAGCTCATGGCCATGACGATCTTGAATGGTAAATGACTCCGTTTTTAGCCAATGGGAGATGGAGATGAAAATTAGCCAATGGGAGGTGGATATGAAAAAATAATTACTGATTGTTTTTTTAAATGTTTTTATGTGCTGTTTGAATCACTGAGAGCTTCGGCCTCGATTGCGTCCATGAAGGCTTTTTGGCGGAGTGCCCACGCGTTTGGTTGATGCGAGTCTGAAGTTTCGTGTTTTTCCTCTTGCTGATTCAATTGTGGTGAGTTGTTCTTGTCGGTTGATTGGAGTTGAGTTCGTGTCATTATTGGGGATTTCTGGTTGAGAGATGGCGACGTGAAGCGGGAAGGTGGCGTAGTGAGGAGCGAGTGTCTGCTGCCCAGTACGGGCACCGACGACGGTGACCAACTTGGTGGCGTTGAGAGCGTTGAATGGGGTTTTCGGTCGAAGATGGAAGTGGCGCCGAGTTTGTTCCTCTTGGCTGGTCGCCGTGGCGTCGAGCGTGACGAAGGTGTCAGATGTTGGCTATTCGGACGCTGTCTGGTCGTTCGCTGTGTCTTTGGTGACGGTAGCACGATCTGCAGCCGCTCCATCTTGCGTTGCCGCTCCCGCAACTTTGCAGCACAGCGTTCAATGGTTTTTCTGCAGCGACGATGTAGTTCCAGAGGCGTCGAGGAAGATACCGACGGTCGATTCCATGGCAATACGTATTTGCCTTCGGTTCTGGCTGTCGTCTGCGATGAATCGCTGGTCACAAGTGGCACACTCGATGACTCTGTTTCTTGTGGTTGTGGTGATGAAGGAGCAGGCTTTGACTCCATTCTTCTCTGTCTCTCAAGCACTTTTCTAAAGTGATTGGGCTCCTCGTTTTAGCAGCGTCTTCAAGCGTACGTTTCAAAACCAACACTCCACCCCACCAAATTGCAGGATTGAAGATCCCATGGACGCTGGTGCCTCGCATACACAACAATCGCACGGCGGTGGTAACGTCAATCCCGACCTCCACTTCAAGTTGCAGTGACCTGTAGCCATGTGCCACAGATTCGGTACCCGATCGTCAGATCGAAACGACGCGAGCCAAAGCGCCGCGATCCAGCAGACCACCAAACCGCGAGACCATGTCGCTGGACGAAGTGACTCGGAGATGGCTGCGGCGTCTCGTATCACGAGCACTGGACGTGGAGCCCGCAGTCTTCGACCAGCTCTTAACGACTGGAATCAAAATCACAGACAATCAGACGGAACCAGCAGCTTCGGAGCTGGTGCAGTCGTTCTTTTCACCTAAAACGGAAGCTGGCAGCGTCCTGTTCTTTTACAAAGGAGAAGAGCAATACGAACTCGAAGAAGAGGTGGAAGAAGAAGTGGAGGTGACGCGAGAAGCCTCTCCAATTGGTTAGACAAGAAAGAGTGTAGAGGATACTTTGTTAGTTGTTTCTCACCTATCTGATGTTGTGTTGTGGCTTTCCATGTAGAACCACCAAGTGATGGAGCGTCACCGATTGAACCAACGGATGAGCAGTTGTTTCTTGACGCTGAGGCTCCTCCACTCCAGACTGAGACGGTGAAGAGACTGGTGAAGCAATCGCGGACAGCGACACGTCAAGTGTGCCACGCGTTCTTGAACACTCTACCTGCAGAGTCCTCAGAGTCAACAACAGTATTTCTGATCAAGGTGGCGGCAGGACCAGTGACGATCCAGAACGTTGTGACGGAAGCTCATGAGAAACTGGTACACACGAACGTCGAGCTTGGCTGCTCGACTGGAGATTTGTTGTCAAACCTGGAGGGAATCGTTTGCCACGTCTTCATGCCGCTACTAGACCCTCAACTTTCAAGAGCAGATTTTGTCAACGGACGTGCAGAAGGTGAAGATGCAGGGACCAAGAACTCTGCTGCTGCTCACCAAGCTCTGAAGGTGATTGATGCTGTACGTAACGAGTTCAAAAGCAACTTGGTCAAGTTCTCGTCGCAGATCTCGAACGCGATTCAACAGATCCAGGGCGACATCCACTTGAACATCCCAGACGTCATCATCACGAAGCCTGAGTCGCACTTGGATGACTACGAACTGATCAACACACTTGAGCAGGCGTTAGAGGAATGGTCGAAAAGCGTGGCGAGTGTTGTGGAGCAGGAAACGCGCAAGACGCCTAAGCGCAAGGGACCACTAGCCGAGATCGAGTTCTGGCGAGAGCGTAATGCCACACTAAGCACCATCTTCGAGCAGATCAACATGCCGACGGTCCAGAAAATGCTCAAGCTGTTGGAACTCGTCGAGGCTAGCATGCTACTTACGTTCAAGTATCATTTCTCGGAGCTCAGCAAACTGTACGTAGAGGCGAAAGACAATGTCAAGTTCCTCACGACCTTGGAGCGGCACTTTAAGAACATTGCGAGCGGCTCGTTCTCTACGATCACAGACACGTTGCCGTCAATGATGAATGCTATCCGCATGGTTTGGATTATCTCGCGCCACTACAATACGGATGAGCGCATGGTGCCTCTCATGGAGCGCATTGCATCAGAGATCGTGGACAAAGTCGCGGTGGAGATCAACATCCACACCATTCTGCGTAAAAGTCCTGAGAATGCGTTGCACGCCATTGAGGAGGCGAAAATGGTTCTGGAGCTGTGGCACTCGACGTACATGAAAGTACGCGAGCGTATCGAGGCCAGTGGAACGGATCACCGCTGGGAGTTTGACCGAAAGAGGCTGTTCGAGCAGACAAACTACATGGCCAAGATCTGCGAGAACCTGCAGGAAGTAGCTACCGTCTTGGATCAATTCAACAAGTTTCTTGGTCCTGAGCTGAAATCCGTGACCGGTGATTCACAGGGCATCGATGAAGTCATGGCTCGCGTGGAAAGTCTCATCGCTCCTTTCGAAAGCGTTCCGTTTAAGATATTTGACCGAGGTTACAAGACGAGTTGGGAGTCGGTCATGGTGCAGTTTCGCGATAAAGTGAGCGAGATCGAGCACATGACTCGGAAATTCATCGACACTTCTTTTCAAAAGCTCCGGTCTGCCGAAGGAGCCTTTGATCTATTGCAGAACTTCCAGAACATCCAGTCTCGCGAGTCAATCAACAAGCAGATGATGGAGAAGTATAAGGATATCCTCATGCAGTACACGAAAGAGCTGGAAAAACTAGAGGAGCAGTTCCATCGACACAAGCACCGACCACCCGTTTACAAGAACCACCCGCCAGTTGCAGGCGCCATTAGTTGGTCGCGTGCACTTTACTTGCGTGCCAAGAAACCAATTTTACGATTTCGGGCCATGAATGACCTGCTCAAGAGCCCACACGGAGAAGAAGTGAAAGAGAAATACTTGGTGTTTGCGCGGGCAGTGGACGCGTATATCAAGCAACTTCACAAGGACTGGAGAGAGAAAGTTCCTGCTCTTACGAACGAATGCCTCAAGCAGTCAATCCTGGGTCCAAAGCTACTGGAGGCAGGCAAATCCGAGACAGGAGTTATGCTGTACAAGTTGCCACCTCCCACCTTTCTACGCGAACTTCTCGCCCGAGCTGGCGATGATCATCAAGGAGTCCAAATATCTCGACCGGCTTGGGTTTGAAATTCCAGAGGAGGCTTTGAATGTAACACTACAGGAAGACAAGTATCACCAGTACGTCCAAGAGTTGACGTTGATGCTTCGTCGCTATGATTCGCTTCTCGCGGAGCTCACTCCAGTGGAGACGCATCTCTTACGTTCACAACTGAAAACGTTAGAAGACGTTCTGCGCGTGGGGTTTTCGCCTCTCAATTGGAACTCACAGCGTGTGCTCAGCTTCATTGAAAACTGCAACAAGGCACTCAACCAATTCGCAAACCTCGTGAGTCAGATCCACAAAAGCAGCAAAATGGTGGAAGAGATCGTCATGGACATTGAAAACACGCTGCTCATCAAGATAGAAGACTTTGAAGAAGGCGTGGTGACTGAAGTGGGTGAGTTCTACGAGCTTGTCGAGCGCAATCGCTTGCAGCGAATTGAAGAGCTCGTTCAAAGCTACCGGTCCATCGGTCCTTTACTCATCAAGGTAGAAGAAATCGTTGCCGGTGTAAACACGGGCACAAGTCCCAAGATGTCGACGTACTACATGTACTGGGAACGCCGCATTTTCAACGCCATCACCAAGATGATCATCGCGTCCATGACAACGTTCCAGGCGTTGCTGAATGTCCACACAAAAGATATTAGCAGTGCGATGTCCGTCATGGGCCCTGGTGAAGGAGGTAAACTCAAACGCCCACCACTATGTAAGGTGAAAGCTACCATGAATGGTAAGGACATCATCGTGACACCATCGCTATCGGACATGTACAAATACCTGAGCAAGTCCGTGAAGCACATTGTCGAAAGTGCAAAAGCGTTTATCCGCTGGATGCACGGTACATGTCGTGAAACAGCGCCTCTCATTGTCAACGAGGACGAAGAGCCGATCACGTTCACCTTCTACTCGGATATTTCGCAAAACCCGTACGTGATTAAGATGACGCTTTCTCTCAACCAGGAGATCCACAAAGTTTTCAACATCGTGAACCGCTATCTCGATAGCTGGCGGAGATACGATACCGTCTACAATCTCTGGAATACGAAGCGCCGTAGTGCTCTCGAAAAACTGGCAGACAGGAAACCTCCGTGTGTGTATTTCGACACGCGTATGGCTCAGTACACTCGACTTGCAGAATCTGTACGCAACCAGCCTACAGAAAAGGATACGGACTTTTTGCAGATCAACTGCTTGCCTTTGGCCATATCAATTGCCAAACAGGCCGAGATGTGGAAAGATGACTATGGCAAAATATTGTTGGAGGTGTCTAACAAGAAATTGGTTGCAATCAGCGCTACTATGGACCAACTCGAGGCCGAGTTAGACGCAACTCCAGAAGACCTCGAGTCTCTCAAGAAAGTGTTGAATACTGTTGCAAGTATTAGCGACATGGGCATGGAAATGGAGCTCGAGTACGCTGACGTTATCGAGCGTTATCGCACCTTTGCAGACTTTCAGCATTGCTGGGGACCCCGCAGAATTCAAGAAGGCGTTCTCACTGGAACAGCGGTGGAGAGATTTGTATCTGGCATCCAAGACTAAAGATCTGCGTCTTGTGAAAGTGAAGGACCAGTTCAGAGGTGTCACGAAGCAGGACGCAGTGAACTATGCTGAAGAGTGCAAGAGTATGAAAAAGGAGTTTCTTGAGCGTGGACCAGGAACGTGTTCACTCGATCTGGACGCTGGGCTTGAAATGGTGTCGGCTTTTCAGAAAAAACTCACGGTATTCAAGGCACGACGACAGGAACTCGCTAACGCTGAAAACCTTTTCGCGCTGCCCATAACTTCGTACCCTGAGCTCCAACAAATTGCTGAAGCCTTGGAAAAGCAGGAAGTAATTTACTCTCTCTACACGGAGCAAAAGGAGTTCATCAGCAACCTGTCAAGCATGCTGTGGGCTGAGCTTGATGTGACAGCGATGAACAAAGGGATCGAAGAGCTGGAAAAACGTTGTCGTAAAATCCCCAAAGACCTGAAAGCCATGTCGACTTTCGTAGAAGTGGAGAAGCAGATTTTGTCGTTCAAAGAGAGTATCCCGCTCATTCAAAGTCTCAAGAACGAGGCCGTGAAGCCGCGTCATTGGGAAGAGCTCATGACAGTCACGCAAGTTCGTTTCGATATGAATCTGAAGACCTTCACGCTAGGCAACTTGTTCGCCATGAAGCTCCACCGATTTTCGTCCGAGATTGGTGAGATCGTGAATGCAGCGATGCAGGAGCAGAAGATCGAGCAGGAGATCCTGAAGATTGAAGACTCGTGGTCCAAAGCGGTGCTGGAACTCGTGAAATACAAGAAAAACGGCACCGACCGAGGTTGGGTCCTTCGAGCTGCGGACGAACTGAAAATCACGCTCGAAGATCACATGCTGAACCTGCAAACCATGTCTGGCTCACGTTTTATTGCGAGTTTCGCAGAGCGAGTTCGCAAGTGGGAGAAACGTCTTGGCGTAGTGAACGAGTGTTTGGATATTTGGTTTGTTGTGCAGAGGAAGTGGATGTATCTCGAGAGCATTTTTGTTGGCGCAGAGGATATTCGTCAACAGCTTCCAGAGGAAGCGAAGAAGTTTGATGCGATTGATAAAGCGTGGAAAACCATCATGGGGGCTACGTACAAAAATGCTAATGCAGTGGAAGCTTGCACTGCTGAAAACCGAGTGGAGACGCTGCATTCACTCTCAGAACGCCTGGACAAGTGTCAGAAATCTCTCAGCGACTATCTCGACACGAAGCGAAATTCCTTCCCACGGTTCTTCTTCATCTCTGACGACGAGCTCTTGAGTGTTTTAGGGTCCTCAGACCCCACGTCCATCCAAGTTCACATGCTCAAACTGTTTGACAATGTCAAGCTACTAAGTTTTGTTCGCAATAACAAAAGTGTCGGCTCCATGGAGAGTGCTGAAGGAGAAGGCTTTCAATTCCGTACATTGTCTGCTGTCGAAGGCCCCGTTGAATCGTGGATGACTGGGGTAGAAGATGAAATGCGAGTTACTTTACAACGCATCGCTAAGGAGGGCGTGTTCCAGTACGCTAATATGGATCGAACAAAGTGGCTCGAAGACGTACTGGGAATGGTATCACTCGTTGGGAGTCAAATCTGGTGGACATGGGAAGTTGAGGACGTGTTTCACCGTGTAAAAGGTGGCGATAAGTACGCCATGAAAGGCCTGGAAGGACGACTAACTGAACAATTGAATAGTCTTGTACGACGCGTCCGTGAACCACTGGACAAACTCACCCGAAAGAAAGTGAACACTCTACTAATTATCGATGTGCACGCACGTGACATTGTCGATTCGTTTGTACGTGACAGTATTCTCAACGAGAAAGAGTTTGCTTGGGAGTCTCAACTCCGGTTTTACTGGCGGAAGGACGTGGATGATGTTGTTATCAGCCAGTGCACAGGAAACTTTCGCTACGGCTACGAGTACATGGGATTGAATGGAAGACTGGTTATCACACCATTAACAGATCGATGCTACATGACACTGACTCAAGCTCTAACTTTTAAGCTCGGAGGATCACCGGCAGGTCCTGCTGGTACGGGTAAAACTGAAACAGTGAAAGACCTAGCGAAATCGTTGGCACTTCCGTGTTATGTGATCAATTGCGGTGAAGGTCTTGACTACAAGGCCATGGGAAGTATTTTCTCGGGACTAGTCCAAGTGGGTGCGTGGGGTTGCTTTGATGAGTTCAACCGGATCAACATCGAAGTGCTGTCTGTGGTTTCAGCTCAACTGCGTGCGATCCAAAATGCTCTCAACTACGACAAACCCACCGTTGACATTGGCTTCGGAACTGAGATTGCTATCCATCGTACAGCAGGTTTCGCTACTTGTGGCTTCTTCATCACAATGAATCCTGGTTACGCAGGACGCACGGAACTACCAGACAATCTCAAGGCACTCTTCCGACCAGTGACTATGATCGTGCCCGACTTGCTACAAATTTGCCAGATCATGCTCTTCTCCGAGGGTTTTGAGAATGCTGTTTCACTAGCAAAGAAGATGACGGTACTGTACAAACTTTCACGCGAGCAGCTTTCGAAGCAGTACCATTACGATTTCGGCCTTCGAGCGTTGAAAAGCGTGTTGGTCATGGCTGGATCACTCAAACGTGAGTACAGCGATATGAATGAAGACTTGGTGCTCATGCGTGCACTACGTGACAGCAACATGCCCAAATTCGTGTTTGAAGATGTGCCACTTTTCCACGGACTAATTAATGACCTCTTTCCTGGTTTGGACTGTCCTCGAGTGGGGTATGCAGCTCTAAAAGATGCCATTGAAGCCGAACTCGTTGCTGGGGAGTACAATACGACCAACGGCGCCGTGTACAACGAGCAGATTGATAAAATTATTCAGATGTACGAGACGATGCTAGTGCGTCACACTACTATGATCGTTGGTCCGACAGGAGGTGGTAAGACTCTCGTACTCAATACTCTAGCGGCTGCATCCAAGACGGCTCTCGATGAACAAGTTAAGATCTTCGTGCTCAATCCGAAAGCTCAACCGATTGCAGAGCTCTACGGCACTATGGACCCAGTCACGCGAGATTGGACGGACGGCGTGTTGTCAAAGCTTTTTCGCGAGCTGAACCAACCTCTTTCTGCTGGAAAAGAAAACGAAAAGCGCTGGTTAATTTACGACGGTGATGTCGACGCTGTCTGGGTAGAGAACATGAACAGTGTCATGGACGACAACAAACTTCTGACGCTGCCAAACGGTGAGCGAATCCGATTGCAAACTCACTGCAGCATGATCTGTGAGACGTTCGATTTGCAGTACGCTTCACCTGCTACTATCAGTCGATGTGGTATGGTTTGGGTCGACCCAAAGAATCTCGGCTATCGACCGTACTACGAACGTTGGCTCAAGAAGAAGTATCCGTTAGTCGCTGTCACTCCAGCAGCGGATGCTCCTCCTACTGCAAATGCGCCACCTCCCGGAACACTTTCAACTCCACTCGAACGCACAGTTCTGCTCGAGTTGTTTGATAAATACGTGCCCAAGTGCATTGATTTCATCCTGGAAGGAGTCTTCGGAGCGGACGAGATCGTGGCCAAGTGCCAGCAAGTGATTCCGATCAGCAACATGGAAATGTGCAAACAACTTTGTATTTCGCTGGACGCGTTCTTGCCAAGTGATGGTTCATTGGACCCGACTTCAGATCGTGCGAGCGTTGAAGGCATCTTTTTGTTCAGTGTCGTCTGGTCATTGGGAGCAGCACTGCTCGGAAGCAGTCGTGTGCGCTTCAACGAGTTCATCCGCAAAATCGCAGATTGCCCACTACCAGCTACGAGTCTTTACTACAGCTTCTTTGACTTGGAAACTCGAAAATGGCAACCATGGGAGTCTCGCGTCGTGCCGTACGCTGAACCAGCTCCGTTCAACTTCTCTCGCGTATTTGTTCCTACCACCGACTCGGTGCTCTACAGTTTCATCCTTGCGAGCTGCATGAGAACGGAAAAGCCGATTCTTTTCGTAGGAGAGAGCGGCACAGCGAAGACGGTGACAATCCAGAGTTACCTCAAGGACTTGGACCAGCAGACATGTTCGACACTCAACATCAATTTCTCAAGTCGAACAAGCAGTTTAGACGTTCAAACCAATATCCAAGCCAATGTGGACAAACGTTCTGGCAAGATTTATGGCCCTCCGGCTGGGAAGAAGCTGCTGATCTTCATCGATGACTTGAACATGCCCAAGGTGGATCTCTACGGCACGCAGCAGCCAATTGCTCTTCTGCACTTTGTGATGAACCGTGGCAGCATTTACGACCGTGGTAAGGAACTTGATCTCCGTATTCTGAAAGACTTGCTCTTCATCGGAGCCATGGGACCTCCCGGTGGTGGCCGTAACCAAGTCGACCCGCGGTTCGTGGCACAATTCAACGTGTACAACCTCACACCGCCAACGAAAGAAGTGCTGAAGCACATCTACGGCTCCATCGTGACCACGTATCTGCGCAATTTCAATGAATCGATTCAAGCAAAGGGAATCAAGTTGACGGAGGCTTTGCTGCAATTCTTCGAGTTCACCTTGGAGAAATTGCCGCCTACTCCGTCCAAGTTCCACTACATTTTCAATCTGCGCGACCTCGGTCGTGTTTGTGAAGGCATCTGCATGGCCACCACGGACAAGTTCGACAGTGCTGGCAAAATTGTGCGTCTGTGGCGCAACGAAGTAAAGCGGATTTTCTGCGATCGTCTTACGAGTGAGTCCGACAATGCTCTAGTGGATGGAGCCATCTCGCAAATTCTATGCGATTCCTTCCCCGATGAAGCAGAAGCTGCGTCTGTAGACCCTCTCATCTTTGGAGACTACGCAGACTGCATTGGTCGCATCACGGGGCAGGCTTCTAATGAAGATGCTCGATTGTACCAGGACATGGAGTCCTATCGCCGAATTCGAGGTATCTTCGACGAAGCTCTGGAGACGTACAACCTCGACAACAAACCGATGGCCTTGGTCCTGTTTGAAATGGCACTGGAGCACTTGTCACGTATTCTGCGTATCATTCGTAACCCGTTGGGCCACGCGCTGTTGATCGGTGTTGGTGGCAGTGGCAAGCAGAGTCTGTCACGGTTAGCAGCATTCACGGCTGGGTACGATCTCTTTGAGATTTTCCTGACTCGTGGATATGGCGAGACGGAGTTCCGAGAGAACCTCAAAGACTTGTATCGGATGCTTGGGAAAAAGCCTGTAGTCTTCCTGTTCACGGATGCACATGCAGTAGAAGAAGGGTTCCTCGAGTTTATCAACAATATGCTAACTACTGGTGTTGTGCCTGCGCTTTTCGAGACCGATGAGCGTGATGCCCTTGCAAGTTCTGTGCGGGATCAAGTCAAAGCCGCTGGACTTGTCGAAACAAACGAAAGTTGTTGGAGATTCTACGTCAACTTGTGTCGGCAGAACCTCCACGTGATTCTAGCCATGTCGCCTTCTGGTAGCACACTGAGAACCCGATGCCGCAATTTCCCTGGTCTCGTGTCAGCTACAGTTATCGATTGGTTCTTCGCGTGGCCTGAAGATGCACTGCGAAACGTGGCGCAGTATTTCTTGGCTGAAGAGGCGATTCCAGAGGAATCACGCGAACAAGTGACGAACCACCTCGTTCACGCACATTTGCGGGTTGTTCGAGTCGCTCATCAGTTTGGAGAAGAGCTGCGTCGCCATTACTACGTCACGCCCAAGAACTATCTCGATTTCATTTCAAACTACCGTTTACAGCTCAAGGAAAACAAACTCAAGGTCACAGCGAGTATCGCTCGTCTTAAAGGCGGTCTCACGAAACTCGTGGAAGCTGCTCAAGCTGTGGATGTCATGCAGATTGAGTTATCCGAAAAGAAGGTCATTGTGGACGAGAAAACGCTAGCGTGTGAAGCGCTTATCAAGACAATTGAGGAGAAGTCGGCGGTAGCTTCAAAGCAACAAGAAGTTGCTGCAGCTACACAGATTGAGTGCGAGAAAGCATCAGTTCTCATCGCTCGCGAGAAAGAAGAAGCCGATGCCGCTTTGCTCGAGGCACTCCCAGCCGTGGAAGCTGCAGCTGCAGCACTTCAGGATCTGTCCAAAGCAGACTTGACGGAACTTAAATCGTTCGCATCACCGCCGCCACTGGTGATGTCTGTGTGTATGTGCGTGTTGATTCTTAAACCCACAGGCCAAGAACTAGACTTGGACTGGAAAGGTGCCAAAGTCATGCTGAGCAATGCCAACCTGATCACTTTGCTGAAGGAGTATGAGAAGGACAAGATTTCGTCCAAGATGATCACGAAGATTAAGACGTTCTTCAAGAACCCGGATCTCAACATTGAAAACATGAAATCCATCTCCAGAGCTGGAGCTGGGCTGCTTGTGTGGGTGGTGGCTATTGTCAAGTATCACGATGTGGCCAAGAACGTTGAGCCGTTGCGTCTCAAAGTGAAAACTATGGAGAAAGAGCAAACCGTTAAAGAGCAGGAGCTGGCAGACCTCAAAGCTACGCTCGATCGATTGAAGACTGAACTTGATAACTTGTCCACTCAGTTCCAAGAAGCGAATTCAGAGCTGCAAGGACTCAAGACGCAAGCTGATCAGATGCAAAAGCGATTGCAGGCTGCAAGTAAATTGCTCGCTGGTCTTGGTTCTGAGCGAACACGTTGGACGAAGGATGTTGACTCGCTCAATTTGCAAAGCGAAAGACTTGTGGGTGACTGCTTGCTCACAGCCAGTTTTCTGAGTTATGCTGGAGCTTTCAGCTTCGACTACCGTTCGGACCTCATCTATCGGGACTTCTTCCAAGACATCGAGTCGAGAAAACTTCCTGTGACTACACCTTTCCGTCTTGAAAGCTCTCTCACCGACGATGCTACCATCCAAAAGTGGGTTTCTGAAGGTTTACCAGCAGACGAACACTCAGTGCAGAATGGTATTCTCACCACGAAAGCGAGTCGCTTCCCGTTGTGCATTGATCCGCAACAACAGGCTGTAAACTGGATCAAGAAGAAGGAAGAGAAGAACAGTTTGACCGTCAAGACGCTGAGTGACCCGGACTTCATGAAGCACTTGGAGCTGGCAATTCAGTTTGGCAATCCGTTCCTGTTTGAAAGTGTTGATGAAGAACTAGACCCGATATTGGACCCAGTACTTGAGAAGAGCACGTTCATGGAGGGCTCGCAGAGACTTATCAAGCTTGGAGACAAGAACGTCGAATGGGATGCTAATTTCCGTCTCTACTTCACGTCCAAGCTTGCTAACCCACATTATTCACCCGAAGTTATGGGCAAGACCATGATCGTCAACTACAGCGTGACTCAAGACGGATTAGCGAACCAGTTGTTGAATGTCGTGGTGGCTCATGAGCGACCCGATCTTGAAGAGCAATACAGTGATCTCGTGACAGAGATGTCCGAAAGTACTCAGCTCATTGTAGAGCTCGAAGATACACTACTGCGTGAATTATCAAGTAGTTCTGGTAACATCCTGGACAACGAAGAGCTCATTGCTACGCTGGACGAGACCAAGAACAAAGCTACTGAGATCAGTGCGAAACTCGAGCTGGCAAGTTTCACTAAGGACGAGATCACGAAGGCCCGTGAAGTGTACACACCTGTAGCGCTCCGTGGGTCCATTATGTACTTTGCCATGGCAGCTCTCGCGACGATCATGAAGATGTACGAAATCTCTTTAGCAAGTTTTCTTACGGTCTTCCACACTGCACTGGAGACGGCCAAACGTGATGTTGTTCTTGAAAAGCGACTGCGTTTCATGGTACAGTCGATCACGGAGATGATGTACGACTACACGTGCACAGGCATCTTCGAGCGACACAAACTCATGTTCTCGTTCCAAATGACGTGCATGATCTTGAGTGCTTCCGGTGATCTCAATCGAGCTGAACTCGACTTTTTCCTGAAGGGAGATACGTCGTTGGATGCTGCTTCACAACACAAACCGGACGACATTACGTGGGTCTCAGGTGCAGGGTGGAAGGACCTCCTTTGCCTTAGCAAACTTGGGGAAGGAGAAGGTGAAGGCGGCGTGTTTGGATCGCTCATGTCTGACTTTGCTCAAAAGACGAGTGAATGGAAATCTTGGTACGATCTCGAAGCTCCTGAGCTTGCAGACTTACCATGCGGATACTCGGACAAGTTGTCGAGCTTGCAAAAGTTGCTGGTTTTCCGGTGTTTCCGACAGGATCGAGTGTACAATGCCATGAAATTGTTTGTGATGGCCGTGATGGGCGAGAAGTTTGTTCAACCTCCTGTGCTAGACTACGCTCGCATCTACAGCCAAAGTGCTGCTACAGCACCTATCGTTTGCATCTTGAGTCCGGGTGCTGATCCACAGAGCGACATCCAAACTTTGGGTGACGAGTACGGGTTTTCCGGACATCGATTCAAATTCTTGGCTCTAGGACAGGGTCAAGGACCGTTAGCTGAGCAAATGCTGGAGGCAGGAGCAACGCGTGGACACTGGGTGTTACTGCAGAATTGCCATCTGCTTGCAAGCTGGCTGCGAACGCTGGAGAAAATGCTTTTGGCCATGACGAAACCTCATAAGGACTTCCGATTGTGGTTAACTACCGAACCTACCGACAGATTCCCGTTGGGCATCCTGCAGCGATCACTGAAGGTGGTCACAGAGCCGCCTGACGGACTCAAGCAGAACATGCGAAGCTTGTACTCAAAACTTGACCAGACAATGCTGGAGGAATGTCCCCATGCAGCGTTCCGCTCGGTGGTTTATGTGTTGTGCTTCCTCCACGCAGTGGTGCTAGAGCGACGGAAGTATGGCAAGATTGGGTGGAACGTGAGCTACGATTTCAACGAGTCGGACTTCACTATCTCTCGGAAGTTGCTGAGCCTTTATCTGTACAAGGCGTACGAGGATCGTGACGAACAGCTTCCCTGGGGCTCGCTCAAGTACTTGATCGGCGACGCCATGTACGGCGGTCGTGTCAGTGACGACTACGACCGACGTATCCTCACGACGTATTTATCAGAGTACATGGGCGACTTCCTCTTCGACGACTGCCAGAGGTTCTACTTCAGCCGTTCGGGTTTCGACTACGTGCTGCCTGGTGCTTTGGACGGCAACTCGAGTCCGCTAGCACTTCAACTGGAAGACTACGTGGCCACAGTCGAGACTCTGCCATTAACCAACAGTCCTGCGGTGTTTGGTTTGCACCCGAACGCTGAGATCGGATACTACACGAACATGTCCAAGAGCGTGTGGAAGGACTTGATCTCTCTTCAGCCAAGGTCGGCGCAGTCCGGCGCAGGGATATCGCGTGAAGATCATATTGGCAACGTGGCTAGCGATATTCAATCCAAGGTACCAGAACCAGTCGACGTGGATCAAATCCGCAAGAAGTTCGGGTTAACGCCGACACCTACGCAAGTGGTGTTGCTACAAGAACTCGACCGCTGGAACCTGCTCACTGCACGTATGCGCGTATCGCTAGGGGATCTCCAGAAGGCTCTTGTGGGTGAAATCGGTATGAGTGATGAACTGGATGCTGTTGGCAATGCGCTGTACGACGGATTCCTACCGAATCTGTGGCGATCACTGTGCCCTAAGACAGAGAAGCCGCTTGGTAGCTGGATGGAGCACTTTACACAGCGCTTCAAGCAGTACATGGACTGGGTGGCAAATGGCGATCCGAGCGTCATGTGGTTGTCCGGACTGGGAATTCCGGAGTCGTATCTGACAGCACTAGTGCAAGCTACTTGTCGAGCGAAGAACTGGCCGCTGGACAAGTCGACGCTGTACACGCGGGTCACGAACTACACCAACGGCGCTCAACTGCCACCGCTCGATGGTACCAAAGACGACGCCGGGTGCTACGTCAAGGGGCTCTTTTTGGAAGGCGCATCCTGGGACCTCGAGCGTGGATGTCTCGCCCCGCAGCGACCCAAGCAGCTCGTGGAAGAGCTCCCTATTCTACAAGTTATCCCCATCGAGGCCAGTCGCCTCAAGCTGCAAAACACCTTCCATACTCCAGTGTACGTGACTCAGTCTCGTCGAAACGCCATGGGCGTCGGACTCGTCTTCGAAGCGGATCTCTACTCCACTGAACATGCCTCGCACTGGGTACTGCAAGGTGTCGCTCTTGCACTCAACACAGACTACTAAATGGTAGGATACCAAGTTGAAGTTGAATGTAGCCATGATGCTTTGCATTGATTTGATTGTAGCGAAGTGGAGTGGTGTACCCAAACTGCATGATTATGCCCAGTCGACGATTACCCTCGGCTGAAGTTTGGATGGTTTTCTTGAAGAGCACTCGGTGAATCATAGGAACCGCTTTCATTTCTGCTTCTACGCACAAGACAACACCCGAGCATCATGCAGATTGGATTCAAAGAAGACGACCAGCAGCAATGTACCGCCGACATCTCCAGTCTTACAAGTGTCAACGTTACCACGGCTACCGGTACCAGCAAGAAAGACGACTTCACTCTGGAATTCGAACTTGATCGCGTGCAGTTTGCTGAAGCGAGAGCTGCAAGGTCCTCCGACAGCACTGGTGCCTCGGCACCGACACCGTGGAAATGCATCGCCTTCAAGCAAATACAACTGCGGCAACGTGCAGAGCGCCACAACAAATTGCTCAAACGGATGATTACTGCGCAGGGCCTACTCGCCAAGGCCATACTCAACGGACGATACGACCTACTTCGAGCAATCCCCAAGATGCGCCGAGCGTTAAACAACAAAGCAAACCGGTGATTGCATAAAGTGATAGACAAAAAGAAATGGATTGCACGGCAACCCTCCTTTATTCGGTCTCGCTTCTCCTTCTTCTGACCGTGCCTTGAGCTACGATCCCAGTGGTATGATACCACTAGACTATGGACCAGGATGCTTGCATATTATTGTCCCCTCCACTCGTTACGGGGTCTAGTCGTCAGACGTCTCCGTGCTCTCATGTCGACGCTTTTTGGTCCGAGTAGAGGGTTCAGGTTCAGGAACCGGTGGAGTGCCGTATTGGCCATTGGCATACGACATTTTCATGCCAGCCACGCACCGCGTCATCGCTTCTTTGTGGTCAACAATAGGACGCGGATAGTCCTTGCCGATGATACACTCTGCGGCATGCTGGAGAGTCATTGGGGCCTTCCAGGGTTCATAAATGTACTTGACAGGCATCTTCTTCAGTGCTGGGATGTACTTCCGGATAAAGTTGCCTTCTAGGTCCGACTTCTTCCCAAAACTGATAGGGGAGTACACACGAAAGTAGGCCGTGAAGAAATAGCTGCTGCTAAGCCAAAGCCAGTTGCCGCAGTTCAGACTCCAGTCGTGGTCGATCAGATACTCTTGGAAGACCTCGAGTCCCCGCACCCATGATATGTACAGATCGCCGCGTGTAAGAAAGCACGCAACCGAATGGCGCGCTAAGTGATGCATCCAGCCTTCCTCCTTCAGTTGAGTCATGATGGCGTCGATCCATGGAAACCCCGTTCGACCTTCTTTCCAAGCCAGAAACTGCGAACGAGCGAGTTTGTCGTCGTCAGTCATGTCCTCTTCATTCTCCGGGATCGTATGCCAACGCCAGTTGACTTGCAGACACGTCGGACTCTCCTCCATTTTGTCAAAATAAGGGTTCGCATGGCCATGGCAGTGGTAGAATTCTCGCCACAGAAGCTGTCCTTCCAAGCTGACCGGTGGCTGTGACATCTTTTTCCCACGCGCTTGAATCGCTTTCAGCTGATGAAAGAACGTTCGCGGGCTCATACAACCATAAAACAAGTACGGACTTAACGCCGTCGTCGAGAGCGTCTGGGGTATCTGCGCCGGTGACGTATTCGGCTTTTCAAACTTGGCCACCCGGTCTTCATCCTTGAAATACTCTTTCAAAATACTCAGTGCCTTCTGCTCTCCCCCATACAGAAACGAATGCCTTCCAATAGCCTCATACCCGAAGTCCATCAGTTCTGGGAGTGTAAACAGTTTCGCAGGCCCAGCAATCTCCTCAAGCTGTTTAGTCTTCTCCTCCGGTTTGTCCTCCTGCTCTTCCTCCTTCTGCTTCACTACATAGTCTGGTTTCCCTCTATCCTTCCAATAATTCAGTACTTGCTGGTACAATTCGCTGGGTTTCGTCACTACAGGAGGCAGCGTCTCCGGTGTGGGAAGAGGTTTGGGCGGTTTGCGTTGCTTGCCAATCTCTCGAAGGAACGTCTGATAGGTCTTGGGCGCTCTGCCACCATAGCTAGAAATCACTGCGTCCAGATCGAACAGTTCGTACCCGTGGGTTACATGAGTCTGCACTCCAAGACGTTTGGCCAACGTCTTGACGCGATTGTCCCTCTCCACGGCGTACGGCTCGCTCACTGCATCGAAAAAGAGGTGGGTGATGCCCCAGGCCGGCAGCAACCACCTCAGCACTTGCAGTCCGTCGCCTTTGGCCACCACAAGCCGCGAGCCGCGAGTTTCAAGCGCTTGGGACAAGTCGGCGACGCTCTCGAGCACGAACTGGAAGCGGTTGGCCCCGCAGCGCATGATCTGCGGCCGGTGGATGATGTAGAGCGGGATGAGCTCCGCCCCGTTGTGCTGCTGCAGCAGCTGCAGCGCCGCATGGAGCGCCAAGTTGTCGTGCACACGCAGGTCTCTGCGGAACCACACGAGCACCTTCATCTGGAAGATCGCTCGTACGCCGTTTAGCGAGAATGCAAATATTACGCTACAAAACTTTTTGTAACAACAATATTGTCACTTCACTAATGTCGTGATAATTACTAGCTTAATTACAGTGCGTATTAAGCTAATTCTAAACTTAAAAGTAATCCCATGTTCACCACTTTTCCGTCGTGTGCGCCACACCCCTCACATATTTTTTTTGGGAAGGAATCTGTATCAAAGCGCTCCCCCTGCGACGCCATGTCGTCCTCCTCCGAGCAGCGCGTGGCGTTCCGCTCGACCGCTGTGGTCACGGGCTTCGAGGGCAAAGTGGAGTGCGTGACGCACTACTCGTCGCGCGTGGTGGTGGGCTCCAAGGACGGGCGTCTCGTCATGTACGACACTCGCAAAGGCACGTCCACGTCCACGGCCTCGTACTCGTTCCCTCATGGCCAACGCGTGGAGCAGCTGCTTGCTGTGCCTCATATCCGCATGCTCATAGTGGTTTCCAACGGGGAAGTGTCGGCCCACGGCGCTACGGACCTCAAGCCGCTGGATTTCGACTTCTCCAAGGCCAATACCCACAACGTGCGCCTCGTGTGTGTGAACCAGCGTGGACCACCGCACTTTCGACTGGGCGTGGCGCTGCTCAAGCGCAAGGCAATCGCCATCTACCAATACCACAGCAGTGACAAGAGCTACGCGTTCCTGAGAGAGTTCAGCACGCAGGATGTGCCCGAAGCCATGAGCTGGTACAGGAACAAGGTGGTGGTGGGCTACAGGAAGGACTATTTCCTGCTCAATGACAAGTCGGGAGATGCCACGCAGATCAATTCTCCGGGGATTCAGGACCCCACGGTCTTTCCCATTGTGAAACTGCTCCCGAAGGAGGAGATCTTGGTCGCTGTGATGGACAGAGTCGGAGTTTTCGTGGGCTTTACGGGGGATACGATGCCCAAGAACTCGGTCACGTGGTCGCAGAGTCCGCAGCATGTCGAGTTTTCGTCCCCGTACTTGCTGGCGTTGGTGCCGAGAGTGGGTGTGGAGATCCATCGTGCGAGCGACGGAGCGCTGGTGCAGACGATGCCGCTCACACGAGCCACGTGTATGTTTGGCAACGGCATGAAGTGGGATATGGAGCCTCGACAGAGCGGAGACAGCGAGGACGTGGTGATTGTCGGCGTGAGAGATTCCAACGGAACGTCCAGTGTGATGAAGATTGAGCCCATGCCACTGGATCAACAGGTTGGCGAGCTCTTGGACCGCGGACAGATCGACGAGGCCCAGAACTTGGTGCGCAAGTCGATTTCGTCGCTGTCGAGTGACAAACAGCGCAGCAAAATTAAGCGGTTCCAGCGTCAAGCCACTGTGGCGTTGCTGCGTCGACTTGAGTTCGACCACGCTGCAGACTACATGTACCGCGCGGCTATTGAGCCGTGCGAATTTATTGCCTTCTTCCCGGACCTCCAGTGCTCCTCGTTCGCATACGAGCCCTCAGTGTTCAAGCCCGAGGTACTTCCGCGTGGTAATAGTTCTGCCCCCGACATTTCAGCTGTTATTCAGGAGCTACTATCTTCGCCACGCGCCCCGCTAGAAGCGGACATTGCTAAGAGCAACGCTGCTGATCTCGTGAATGCTGCGCAAAAAGCACTTCTCAAGTTCTTGAACCAGTATAAGAAGCATATGCGAGACAAGGCACGTGTCCGCACTGTGTCATCGGCGCGCGGTCGTGCAGCCTCGACTGTCACCCCTAAGGACGCACGCCGTGTTGAAGCTATTGATACGGCGCTCTTCCGTCTTTACGTGCATTTCAAGCGCTACAAGGAGCTACTTGTTTTGATTCAGGAACAGAATCCTGATGTGGAAGGTCCACCAGGATCTCTAGGAGGCAGTGCACTTGAGCTGGAATCATCCCGCTCATTGCTGCTGAAGCACAAGCTTTACTACGAGGCTGGTCAGCTGCTTTGTGCTCATCAAAACTACGACGAGGCCTTGGAAGTGTTCGCTCTGTTGCACCACGGCGAGTACAAGCAACGTGGAGGCTCGAGCGGTATGCCCAAGTCTCCAATCGAGGCTGCTATTGATGTTCTTGTCTCCGTGCCTGAGTCGGAGAATGAATTTATCTTCAAGCAATCGATTTGGATTATAAAAGCGACGTCTGCGAAGCAGGCTCTACGCATTTTCACGGACCGTCGACCGCCATTACCATCAAATGACGTGGTTGCTCATTTACGACAACATTCAGACGACCCCGCCATTGTTCAGCGATACCTCGAAACTTTAGTCAAGGCCACGGGTGAAACCGGGGCAGCTCTTGCTGCCGGAGCAGGGACAGCTGCAGGTGACAGCGGGGCAGGAAGCAACACAACAATTGAAGGCAGCAGCAGAGGCTTCACAGCCTTCGCTGACCCGGCTGCAGCCGAACTCGGGGTTAACGATAGCTATAGTCACTTTTTGGCTGGAGACAACGATGACGACGACGAACCAACGCGTGGCCCCGACGAAGCAAGTTCAATTGTTGTAGACCCGCACCACACTCGTTTGGCTCTCGAATATTTGGATGAAACTCTGCGACTTGTAGCGCGTGGCGAGGTACCGTCAAAATCACAACCGGGTAAGGAGCCTGGGGCTCTGGGTGATGCGCGCAAGCGGCTACTCAAATTTCTTAAGGCTAGCTCATCTCGCTACGACGTGGCACCGCTAGTGGAGAAGATTAAGGGCAAACCGCTTTACAACGAGTTTGTAATTCTTTGCGGACGTGGCGCACTGCACCAGGAGGCAGTGACTTCATTGGTCTACGAGTTGAACGATTTGCGTGGCGCAGAGAGCTACTCTGTCAAGTACGGGACTCGTGCGCCATCCGTCGGTTCGTCGGCAGGCTCGAACAAAACAGGAGGAGCTGGTGCGATGGAGCGAAATGAGGCACTGATGGAGCTTTTGAAGATTTGCTTTTCTCCTCGTGACGAGTCCAAGAAGGCGGCGTTCAACGATTTTGGCTTCCAACTGCTTGCGCGCCACGGCAAAAATCTGGACGGCGCAACAGTGCTGGAGATGGTGCCGCCAAGCACCCCATTATCAAAACTGGGTGAATTCTTCGCGCAGGCGTTGCCGCACAGTGCACACAACGTGCGTGAAATGAGCATCACCAAGTCCTTGTCGAATGTCTACAACCTGCAAGTCCAGTGCGACCGCGTCGAGCGTCTCACCCAGAGCGTGCAGATCGACCCTAACACGCTATTGCCCTGTGTGCCACAAGCGCATCGGAGATATCGTGTTTGCTGTTTACCCGAACGGCAAGGTCGTGCATTACAACTGTACCAACAGCAATCTTCAGCTGTGCCCTGTCACAGGAGAGCGCTTCTCGTGAGCGAGCTTCGCAGTGCAGGTAGCATAGCTTCCGTTAGCAAGAGTTGGTGTGAAAAAATGTAGTAGAAAGCGCCTGGCAAGTTGCACAGAAATTCATATTAGAAGAGGTAGCCCACAACACACTTGTTAGCGTGCTCGACGCGACGTCTTTCGACTTCTGCCTGGCTGCGAGAGGCTGCCAGGCCCCTGCTCGCGTTCTCTGTCGGAGAATGCGTCGCAGACTTTCAAGTGGTCATCAATGCTCTCGTTCGTTCGAACGAAGAAACATGTGTGCGCACGCCGACTCCGCTCGGCCGAAGCTCATCCTGAACGTAGTTGGCGAAGCTCAACTGCTTCTTGCGGCGAAACGAGAACACTTTGCCAGCCTCCAGCCGGCCCGACGCCCGCAGCCTGGCCTCACTTCGCTCGCTCGTGTTCGACACAACGCACACTTCTTTGCCTTTCAAGTGTCGACACAGGCGCTTCTGAATGAGTCGTCGCAGCTTGAGATACGAGCGTCCAGCAGTCGAAGACGCCGTGCTAGCGGCCGAGTTACTTGACTCCATCCTCTGCCGCTTAGCTGGCGCCGTCGTACTCTCCGCTTTCTGCCTCTTCGACTTCGCGGGTCTCGATGGGGAGCCTCCAACCTCCGACGGCGCAGGACTCGCAGCAGGCGACGAAGCTGCTGCAATACTCTTCGCCACCGACCGCGGGATGGCTCGTGCTACTGCAGTGGCGCTCAACGCCGCGTTGTTGGCACTTGCAGCTGAAGCCGCCAACGCCGACGCCTTGAGCGACGTCAGTCTCGAATGACACTGGACCACCGCTTCCTTCAGCACCCGCTCGTCCTCCACCCGCTGTTCTGCTTCCTTCTTAGCTGCCAGTTGTTTTAGTTTGGCAAAAGCTGCAGCGTTGTCCGCCATCTTCTTCCTCTGCTCCTCGTACCCTGTCAGCGCCTCTTCGCGAGTCTTGTACGTGCCGATGGTCACGATCTGGTGCTTCAGCGACACATTGCAGAGCCACCGCGGCTCGCTCTCTGTCTCCTCTTCCTCTGAGCCAATTGGAGTGATCTCCTGCAGCCCAGGGACGCCGTAACTTAAGTTTAAGGAGACGTCTGCCTTCCCGCTCCTGTACGTCTTCACACCGCTCTCCTGGACCTTGTTTCTCGCCCTCTGAGGCTGCAACTTGCTGCAACAGACTCTGCACTCGCTGCTTGATCTCTGCAGACTCGGCGGCGCGCTCCAACTGCTCCAGATCCAGCAGAAACGCGCTCGCAGAGCCGTACTGGTACGAGTTGAGACGCCACAACATAAAGCGGCAGTGCTGCGTGTAGCGGTCCGTTGGAGGCGCAGAAACCGGTGGAGAGGAAGACGACACGCCGCTCTTGATGGTGGATAGCGTGGTTACGGCGTACGGCGGCGGCAGCAGCTTCAGTAGCGCCGAGAAGTCTCCGCGCAGTCGCTCATTAAGGGCGACGACCTCCATGTTCGCTAAGATTTTTTATGGCGACAAGGCGCAACGTAAGCTGGTAGCGCAACTTTATGAAGGGTATAGTGAATTCAAGTGAAAGACACCGAGGATTTGTATTTCAATCGGGTGTCCTTGTGGACACTACTTAAAAGGACCTTTTCTTGTATTAAATGCTGGGTCGAAGTGGCTGCTGGGTCGCGTTTCGAGGTTAGACGTATCTGAGGTTCGTCGTGGGGGTGGCCTGCGGCAGCTTGAGACCGGCGGCGGTGGCCGAGCTGAGACCTCGCGGCAAAGCGGACGAGGTGGACGACATGGCCTCCGTCGCGTCGATTGTCTGCGTCTTGGAGGAGTTGGACATGACCACGAGCGCCGTGCCAGCGATAATCAACAGCGAGCCCGCGATTGTGAGCAGACCGGGGAACACGTCCACGCCCACCGCCACACCCATGAAGGCGGCCAGCACAGGCTCCACGAGCATCACGACTGACACGACAATGGGAGCGAAGTACTTCATAACGGCAATGTAGCCGAGGGTGCCCACGAGAGTACACACCAGAACGATGTAAGCTTCCGAAGCCGCACGCGACGGGTCAAGCCAACCGAACAGTCCAGTCTCCGGATCACGAGACGCCTCAAACGGGATCTCCAGCAATGAAAACATGGGGAAGATCAGCAGCGCGAGCAACGTGAACATGCCCACGAATAGGAGGCTGATATCCATTTCAGCACGCAACTTCTTCGCCGTGATAAGGTACAGCGCACCCCCCACAGCACCGACAAGTGCCACAAGATCTCCGGCCAATGACACCTGCACCACTTCAGCTCCTGACGACGATGGCTGTTGGTGATCTAGCGTCGTTAGCGCGCCACCAATTACACCGATAGCAGTACCCAGACCCTCAAACTGTGAGACATAGCGTCCGAGAAGAAGGCGACCCACCACCATGAGCAGGGAGTGACAGTTGTTAAATATGTACGCGTGGTCAATCGACGTGTGCGACAGAGACCACAGGAATGTCATCAGGAAGACTGCGTAGGACAGCGAGCACGTCAGGAACAGGATCATATTCCGAGTCGAGAATTGTGGTAATCCTTGATCATACACTGCAACACCGGCAAGCGGGATGAACACGATCAAAGACGCGGTCGTACGCCAAAACAATTTCATGAAAGGGTCCACATTCCGCTGTAGGTCCAATGCAGCACCCATGGACGAAATAGTAAATAGTGCCGCTAGTAGCAACACATATCCGATGAACGGCACTTGGCGTTTAACAAGCAACTGCAGTTCCATCGTGCCATCACGGAGTTCAACCGTCTCCACGGCAATATCCTTCACATCGGTAGGAAGCGAAGACAGACGTCGCAACAACCCAGGTCGCCTGTACAAGGTATCACTATCAGGTACAGCCAGCACAAACTGCTGCGAAGTTTCCTGGACAGCGCTTGGGCCGCCTCCAGTCGTCGTAACCTGTGGTAGCTCAATCAAATACGCACTTCGTTCAATGACGGAAGGCACGGCATGATCACCATGCGAGACACCCGTGTCAATGGTGATTTCTGGTGGCTGTTCAAACGGTATGGAAAGCACAAACGACTCATCAGTCTGTTCGAGGAACGAACTCCGCTTACGCCGAATAGTCAACGGAGCACCTGGTGCCTCACGATCACGACGTGAGGGAGATCTTCCTGCATGGCCTAGCAGTGGCGTGGTTTCCCGAGCTTGAACGGAAGCTCCAGTGGGTGCCGTAGTGCCAATGTCCACTTCCTGGAGTTGGTTCACTCCCACCACGAATCCTTCAAATACATCTGCAGATTGACGCACATGTGCGTCAACCGCTCGCAGCATTGAGTCATCGTCAGCAGCTGAAACAGCTAAGAACACGTTCTTGCCTCCAGGAGTCGCGGGCCGCGCGGGTGCCTTCTCTGATGGCTCCTTCGCAACAAACACCGGCCACGGAGATAACGATGCAACGCTATCATTCGCCACAATAGCATCCAGCTGCGCCTGTGTCTCCACACTGAGCCACGCATCGCCATCCGTCTCAAGGTACTTTAGTCCATAACTCGGACGCAGTACGTTCAGCGCCTCCGCCAGTGAAAACTTGGGTTTCTCGTACGCCAGCATCTCCAACGCCGCAAAGAGCCTTCCAGTCGTTAAGAACAGCCCGGCGTCAATGGCATCAAACTGCTTCAGCCCCCGTCCAATCTTGCGAATCGTTCCGTTCGTCGAGTCCAGCAGCACTTTCCCCGCCGTGGACGGTAGCCCCTTCAGCTTCTCCTTGTCTGCATCCACCAGCACACAAGCCACACACCCTTCGAGCTCAAAATGTGCCAAGCGACTAATAATGGCCCTGTCGAAGATATGATCCGCCGTGTGGATCAAGAAGGGCTTGGTAAACATCTCTCTGGCCGACAGTAGCGTCCGCGCGTGTCCGTAGGGCGTCTCCTCTCCTAGATTCAAAAACTCGATCTGCAGCTTCGAGTACAAGAAGCTCTCCTTCACATGTTCCATGATCTCGTGGCCAAAGTACGAGATAATGATCACCACTCTCTCCATCCCGGCCACAAAGAGTTGCGCCAAGATGTGCTCAATGAGCGTGTACTCTCCGAGCATAATGAGGCACTTGGGGGTGTCCGAGCCGTCCAGACACATGGTACTGGAGGCCGCAGTGAGCAGAACCTGCTTGACGCCAGCGTCGGGCGTCCCCACGGGCGAGGGGCTGGCGAACGGACTGCCCGCGTCTTCTTCGTCCTCTGGCGTCTTGCCCACCGCTTCGAACGGCACTTCCTGGCCGCGATTCACCACGACGCCCTGCATATCCACAGCATCTTCCGACTGCATCCCACGCACCAGCTCCGCCTCGGGGATACGCGCCAGCTCGCTGAGCTTGTGCAGGTCCAGCGCGTACACATTGGACGGCACCTCCGTGTCGATCTGCAGACGCTCGCGGCCTTCCATGGCTGGCGGATGGGAGCGGGTGGCAACGCCTGATGATCGGTTTTGCCGCGGATTGGATGATATTCTAGAATGGTGTGGCACGGTGTGTGAATGGTGTGGTGCACAGCAAAGTTGAAGTGGACATGGCTACATTTGGTTGTGGTTTAGCTAGCTGCTGTCGGTGTCGGAGAAGCGGTGGATGTCGTTGGTCTCTGGGTTGTCCTTACTCTCGGAGGTGGAAGTGTAGTATTTTTGTGGAGGGATCTCGTCATCGGCGCTATCGCTTTTTGACTCGTTTGAAGACTTGGTGGTTCTGGATGGAGGTGTTTCACTGTGTTTTGCTTCCAGAGAAGATTTGTTGTCACTGCTTTTGCTGTCGGGTGTTGCAATCGTTTCTAATGACGCCTTAGCTTCGTTATCGGCTGCTTGATTTGGGCTGGGAGTACTTGCTGCGGATGACTCGGCTCGTTTAAGTAGTGACCGTCGAGGGGCTAATAAAACACTTGGCGTACTGGCAGTTGATTGTGGCGTATCAACTGTCTTGCTTGGCTCCTTCTTCGGTGATGCAACGGATTGCCGCAGCGCCACATCTTCGTTCAACCTCCAATTTAGAGGGATTCGAGCTGATGAAGATGGAGACAGTGAAGCTCTAGGGCTGGTCGACGGAGAGCCGGTCAACTTGAGTTGCCGAACCAGTTCCCATTTCAGCGCCTTCATGCGCTCCTCCCGCTCACGCGCTTCGCTCTTGTCCTTTTCTATTTCCTGCTGAGCCTGCGTCAACTATACACTCGGTAAGTGGTGAATACAAGTTCCCCAAAACATTTACAAACTTACTGCTGCTTCCAGGTCATCGATTTTCAGGTGGAGCTGCCGCTTTTCTCTTGATGCAGCATCTAACTCTTCTTGGTGTTTTGCTGACCTCTTCCGAGCCTCTACTTGCAACAAGGCGACTTCTTTCTTCAAGGCACTTTGTTTCGCGCCCATGGTTTACTCGTAGTATGCGATGTCTAGGCCAGATAAATTGCAACTTGTTTGATAAAAATAACGGGAATACGAGTTGCTCAAAATGATGACTAGCTAAAGTGGTGAAAGTTGGAAGATGGTCGAGCCAAGACCCATTCTGGAAACTGCACGGCATCCAGAATCACTCTCCAAACCAACTATTGGAGAGCTTGCTTAGTGAAACCAATTGCGGTCTGGTAAAGATAAGAGATGCCGAGAAAACCAAGACTGCATCCTGTCGACGCCAGTTCCAATCCAGTGGCCATGAATCCATTTTCGGAAGCGTACTCGTACCAGGAAATGAAGCATTCCTTCGCAACGACACCAATTTGACGTGCACCAATCTTCAGTAATAGGAACCACAGCTTGGACATCTACACAGTAAAAAAACACAGCCAAGTAAGTACATTCCTCAGTATTGGAAACGAAATGAACTGAGGCCAATATGTACCTGGATGAAATTGGAGCAGAGTTCCAGCGTTAGCTTCGCATGCTCAGGGTAACACTTCTCAATCATAAGCGCCAACGCGACCAAGCTTGCCACAGGAATCTACACGAAAACACAAGATACTAGATCAGTTCCTGCAGACATGATTCATAGTAGAAATACAATTGGGTTGTGACCGTACCGCTAGGCCAATAAAAGGCAGTCCTGCTGCAGTGAGTGCTCCAGCAAGAAACGGGTGCTCCACAGCTTCTTGACGCGTCCGGTTGTACAGATCCGTCACGTACGTACTCAGCACCGCAGCTCGCTTCAACTGACGACTTTTCGTCACTCCATCTCTTCCATTTGCCTTCCCTTCGTTATCTGCTGCAAGTTCCTCTTCCTCGTCCAACTCCTCAATTGTAATCCGATCCCCTCGATCTCCCGCCGTCACCTTCTTCCGCTCTTCATCTCCCATCGACGTGAACAGCATCTTCCCTGCATCCAGCAACTTCTGTGCAATGTTGAGCGACAACTGAGCTGCCAGACTCAGTTCATCCTCCGTGATCGTGCCCAGAGCGTGGTCCATCGTCGTGCACATGCTCTCTGCAAACACCATCATGTTGCGCACGTTCTCCTCGTCGGGCGGCACCATGAGCGCCGTCGAGCCTGTCTGCACCAGTGCGCCATCCCTCTGACCAACACTCTCGTGCTTGTCGTCTTCCAGCAGAGCTGAGGACTCCTGCAGCGCCTCCAGCACCTTGGCGTCGGCCTGTTGCACGTGGTAGCACAGCTCGCGCATCTGTTCGGGGTCCTGCAGGATGGCGCCGACGTTGGCACCCACACTGCGCAGACTTTCCTGCGTGGCGGCCACGGCGCTGGCCAGAGCAGACGCCACTTTGTCCACGCTGAGCTCCTGCACGGCCGCGTTGGCGTCTGCGCACGTCTGAGCCAGCAGAGCGAGGATCGTGGCGTTGGCGGCGGCGTTTTCTCGCGCATTTTCGGCACGTGGAGGTGATGAGAGAGAAGCGTCTTGTGCAGTGACGCACTGCTGGATCAACAGCTCCATCGCTTGGGCCTGCGCGCGCTCGAACTCCTCCATGGACGCCATGGGTCTGCACCGTGGGTCTGCACGTCAACTTTCGGAGTTCTCTTCACGTGGTGTGGCGCACATCAGTCTGTAGCAAAAACAATATCGAAAAGAAACTAGCGCTACAGACTACATGACATTTGCACAGATGCGCCCAGACAAACCTGTTAGAACTCGCGTAGGTGCTCTATGGCTTCTCCAGCAGGTGCTGGCAGTTCACACGTGTGGCAGCAACGCCAGTGGTCCCGAACGTATGGGTGCGGCGAGGGCACATTCGAACAAACTGACTGCACGAAACGGGGAATGGCGGTGCCGCGGCACCAACCCGAGTGGCGTTGGTCGTTGGGACAGGCAAGAACGCGGGCTCCGCCTCGTGGATACTGGACAGCGGGGCGAGCGTGCACTTTGTGGGGAAAAGAAAATGCTCAAGAACGCTATGAACTGCGGCCAGATGTGCCGCGCGGCGGACAACACAATGGACCACGTCACAAAGGTCAGCGCGGTGCAATTGCGTACAGTCTTTGACGGTGACGAGGTTGTGGTGGACTTGACGGAGGTCTACTTCGTGGATAACTTCACCGACAACATCATCTGCTACGGTATTCTCGAAGAGCAGGACGTCACGACAGCAAGTGTTATGTGGTACGGCAGTCGGACAAGCTGCGCGTCATTGAGGTTCACTGCCGCAACAAGGTCATGATGGTCGACGTAGTGGACAAGAACACGAAGGAGGCGCACGTTCACGTATTCAACGCGGCTGTGCGAGAATCAAATGGGGGCAATTGGGAATACAATAATCAAGTCGGCGTTGTCAGCGCTCCATCAGCGGCTGGGACACCTCGCGTACGACATGGTCGCGAAAATGACAGATACTGCGAACTCGGGTATCCGCTGAGGGATCGAGCCAGATTGAATACCTGACGTGCACGCAGGGTGAGCAGAACAAGTACAACCAGTCCAAGAAGGACACCAGAGCTCGCAATCGGGTACCCGATCCCGGGTAAACCCCTTACCCGACTGGGCATACCCGCACTCGGGTAGGGTGCGGGTACCCGAAACCATCCTCGGGTGGGTACGGGTTACCCGATAGAAATGTGATCAAAATTAGGACAACCGTCACGACCGCTATCGATGCACTTTTTCTTTTCCTTTGAGGTCTAAAAAGCTCTGGCCTCAGAGAGCTTCAGTTGAATGACTTGAAGGAGAAGATGAGTACCATTCTGAAGCAGCGCGTTGAAAACCCAACTTTTACTTTACGTGACGATGGTAACTCAAAATCTAGATGCTGGACGCAGTTTCGGCACATATATGAAAAGAAAAAAATGTTGTTTTTGTAGCTTGTAACAACAACTTTGTGTCCTGCAACATCTGTGTAAAGGTGTTTGCTTATATCCCGGCAAATGGAACCAAAACACTGAACGAGCACATGAAGAAGTGTACGAGTGCTTCGGTGAACACTGGCGGTTTGGTCCAGTTTTTTGAAAAAGTTGGGGTGTCTACAGCTGATAAAAAGCGCGTTATCAAGGCTGCAGCATACATGTGCTGCACGGATATACGCCCGTTTAACATTGTGGCAGGCGGCGATTTCAAAGATTTTACTTATGTGGTTTTTGAAATTGGGTTGCGCTCGAAGCGCTCGTGGTGATATTCAGCAATTACTACCAGTTCCCAACACGGTTCGAAATAATGTCCAAACGGATGCTAAATGTCTTCGTGACAAATTGCAATCTATCTGCCAGATTCATGTTCGTGATTGCTGGGCGGGTTTCACGACAGATTTATGGACTGATTCGATTAAAAACAGGTCGTATATGTCCGTGACAATGCACTACATTAAGGAAATGTTCGAGCTTTATGCTCGAACACTCCAAATTAAGGAAGTTGAAGGGGTCTCCCACACAGCAGAGTATCTTTTGGAGGTGTTTAGAGAATAACTGATGGATTTTGGCACTCACGACACCTGGTTCTGTAAGGTCGTGACCGATTGCGGCTCCAATTTGTGCGGCACGGAGGGGATTCCATCAGTTTATACCTGGCTTCCATGTGCAAACCACAAAATTGCCACGGTCATAACAACCGTTCTGTGCAAGACAACGTCGAGGCAAAATGGAGTGGTTTCTTCTCCGTATTACCGGTATTATGGTGATGCACCAGAAGTTTTTCAGTTGCTCGATAGATGCAAAGCACTAGTCTCGTATTTCAAGAAGAGCAAGCCACAGAATAAACTGGAAAATACGCTCAAGCAAGAAAATGTGACTCGCTGGAACTCACAGTTAAGACTTTTGTAGAGCATCTTGATTTCTTTTGATGAAGTCTCAAGTCTTTTAGATGCGCGCGGGAAGTTGGTATATATCAGCTGCATCGATTAGCCGCTCTTGGAGGAACTTGTCATATTTCTCCGTCCTTTTCGAGAGACTACACTAAAGCTTGAACGTTGGAAAGAACCCACGCTGCATCTCGTAGTACACGAACGACACAGCATTTTCTGCAATCTCTCTCCACAACACGAGCGTGTAATGGTGGATAAAGTAACTCGAAAAGTGCTGGATGGACCGTTATCAATCGACAATCCACAGCATGTTGAGGTGATTCCCCCGACAGCAGAAATTTGATGAAAATAAAGAAGTTGATGAAACTTTACTCGATGCCCAAACGAAATCTGGATTTGCACCACTACATGGCGGCTCTACTGGATTCACACCAAAAGCGAAGATTAGGTAAATTCGGTGTTTCAGCGGCAGATATCAAAATGGCGCAAGATAGATTGGTAGCACTGATGAAAGAAGTATCCGAAGCCAGCTCCACAGTGACTGGCAGGTTTTCGGGGCCCAGCCGCGTGCTCAAGAAACGGAAGACTACGAGGTCTTCAATGATTGTTGGCGCAGCCAATTTGTGTTTGTCGGACGAGAGCAGTGACGAAGTTGAGCAAAATGAAAGCTCGACGAACAGGTTGAGTTTGACAAGTACATGAACTTCATAATTAAGAGGAGGACAAAATCAGCTTCGACATCCTCAAGTGGTGGGATAGCACGGGTAAGACTGCGTACCCGACGCTAGGAAATGTGGCGAGATCGGTGCTGTGTATCCCAGCATCTGGTGCGATTTCGGAAAGTAATTTCTCCAGTGCCGGGGCAATGTGTAAATCGCGCAGTTCTCTCAACCCATCGGTACTAGACGACGTTCTCGTAGTGGTCAAACAACGATCTGGTGAACACGGGATAAGTAGTAGTTGGAAAATGATAACTTAACTTGGTTTAAATGCAATTTCTTGCTAAATTAATGTAGAACAAGTGTACGAATTCCGTGTAAAAGGTCAATGTTAAAGCCGCCATAAAAGTTTTGATATTACGAATTGAGTGAATCCAATCCAGTACATTTGTAGTGTATCAAGCCCTCTTGAAATATATCGGCTGCGTTTGTAAAACTGCGAACCACAGGGAAAAGTATCGTTTCTCTACGATCGCGACGAACTCCAATAAAAATGCAATTTTAATTTTGACAATAATTCCCACAGGGTAGACCCGGGTACCCGAAAAGTGCTGTCGGGTGGGTACGGGTACCCGGAATGACCTGGGGAAGACGATCGGTTCGGGTGGGTAACTCGAACTCAGCCATTTGCGAGCTCTGAAGGGCATGGACACGCACGCGCCGATAGACAAGTTCGGCGGCGTGATCGGGAGTGACATCGTGGGACCGATTACTCCATTGAATCATCGATTGCATGAACGAAAATACGGTGGGATCTGCGCCGGGCCCAGGCAAACTGCCACGGCCGCCAAAGTAGTTTTCAAGTCACCGATGGCTCCCGACGCCTGAGTGACTCGGGAATGCTTGTCGTCACCTCGACCCCCACCGTAGCAAAAAGCACCTTTGTAGGTGCGTGCTTGAGCTTTGGTCAGAAGTGCTGCATGGGAGCTAGGTGGCAGCCCTTGCGTAGGATACTAAGCATGGCTAGTCTAGAGGGAATATACATTAGGGAGAAGGTTCTCTGAGCCAGCTAGAAAGCGATATGTCTAAGCTGGCTCGTCAGTGCTCAAGCTTTCAGAAAAAGCGTTGCATAAAAATAACACTTATGCAACATTTTAAAAAGGGACTGGCCATATGGTATTTAAAGGGCTTTGATTGGCTGATCGGATTAAGCTGGTGACCGTAATAAGCAATGGAAGTCGGTAGTTGCCTGAAAAATGTCACCGAAATCATCACTGTCCACCGATTTCTGAGTGTACCACTGGTTTGAAATACGCGGATTTCTACCTCCAAGAATACACTCCTTTAGGTATCATCACCTAAATTTGCCGTGTTATTCCAAAATCTGGGTGACACTAGCCATTTCCGAGAGGGCCATTTCGTGAAAAAGGCCCACCAGCAAGCAGAAACGGGGCCAGGCACTTCCTGTGCACCAGCAGGTTTAGAGTATACATAATTCCAGTATAAAATTCAGTGTATCCGTCCCAACCAAGCGTGTCCGTTGCAATTTCGCATGGCTGGTTCGTTTACAAATATCAAGTAAATTTAATAGCGTATCCGCCCCACAGACTCGCATCCGTCTCACCCGGCACGTTTGTCTGTGCTCATTCTCGAAATGGCACCCCAGACCCAACCGAAGCCTCCGCTACCCCAATGCGGCTACCTAGTAGGCTCCTTGCTGGAGGTATCGTCCATCCTGCTGGACCGGGCGCTGGTGGCGCTGGACCTGCCTGAGTCGCTAGGGCTCGTCCCTGGCAGAAAAACATCCATCAAAACCCCGCAGTCTGGTCCCAGCTTACAACGAGAAATTATACTTCCAGGAACTCGAATTGGGTGCTTGGCTTGGAAGCGTTCAACGTCGGAGACCGTGTAGTCCTGGTACGGCTCTTGATCCGTTCCCCCGGGGTCCGATCGCATGAATGAGAACGTGCTGGGTACCTATCCGCGGTGGATCATGGAAATCAACACCTGGAACCCAAATATCAATGCGTTCACGTCGCCTGACATCTTCTTTACGGAGATGCGGGACTGCCAACGATACTTGTCGTTTCCGCCTCCAATCTTGTTAAACACGCCCTTGTAAGTACGTCCTTTTGTTTCTGTAAGCAGGTTAGGGACGGCGTGAGAAGGTAGAATAACCCCCGCAGGCAAAAATCCATAGGGCAGCGGCGGCCCATCGGGCGTGGAGGTTGCCCTCGAAGTGCAGATCTGAAAGTGAGGTTTTGCAACGGGAATCTTCCCGTTGCATGCGGTCTTCCCGTTGTGTGAACGTAGCATGGGACATGATACCTGTTTTGAAACCGATGTAACGGAGTGCCCTTTTGTGTGAGGGCCCTCGTTACTGTAGTTTCTCCCGCAAGCTGCCAGCCCGCTTTCCTTTGAAGTACAGCGGCTTCTTCGCTCTACCAATGGGATTAAAACGTCCCGCTTCTCAGACCATCCGTATTTGCTGTCAAAGCCAACGTGATGCGAATCTTGTATTTCTTTAGGGCATCCGCTTTTGACTGGCAAAGCCGCATGTGACCGCTACACGGTACAATAGTCCAGGTTTGTCCATATTCCAAACATCACGTAGCGCAAAAAACTTGTCACATCTTGCATTGCCATGCGACCCTCTTCAATATCCGGAGGGCTCACCAAGGCAGCTTCACTATGCAGCAATCGAAAACGAAGGGCATGGCGCTTCATGGATCTCGTTGACGAGTCGTCGGAAATTCAGTCGCAGAACCGACCGAACTTGCGCGAGTTGGCCTCCGTGTTTATGGACGGGGATAGTGCCGATGGCCTTTCTAGCGAGAACTGACGCTTGGACGTGTTGTAGAGAGCAAGTCCACTATCGTTGACATCCCGGTCGGAGTTCGTGTTCTGTTCCGGGGGACTTAATTCACAGTGGTGTGGCGTATGAAAAGGTGAACCACCGTATTCATTGCTACCTTACATATGAATGTGTGCAGTGGGCTCCAGATGTTGTCCAGAGTAGGGTCGGTCTCCACTCATCGGGGTCAAGATGGAGAGAAGTTCTAGGTTCCATAAACACCAGTTCTGCTGCGACGAGAATCCCAAGACCCAGGAGAACTGTTTGAAGCGGAAAAAGGAAGGTACGGATGACGAATACATGCGCGCTGAAGCTACGTTCACAAGCGCGGGTAGTCTGCGCAGACACAACTTTAGGAAACACCCCATAGTTTCAAGCCCACACCTTCCGTTCTTCTTCATCGGTGTACCTCACCCGGCGCCGCGACAAGTTGAAGCCGTGGTCTTGTGTCCACTGATGCTGGGCTTGTTCAGCTTGTTCACGCGAAGTATAGACAGCTTGAGGAGGTGGAGGTATGACAACGCGTCTGGGGCCTCGCTCATGGCTGAGCTTTTTGAATTTGACAATTGAATTCGACGACGATTCATGATTCGTCTACAGCCTTTCGTCTACAGTCCGCTACCGGTATAAAACTGGTACATGTGATGACTATCCCGCGTGCATTTTTGTGCGAAGGCCCTCGTTAGTTTCTCCCGCAACTTGCCTACTACTACAGAAATATCAAGAATGGATGGCGATGAGCCTCTACGGTGCGTGGATTCGTGCATTTGACGAAAACATGAGGAAGGCAGACATGCTCTCCTGTCCTGCTGCGAACAACGCGTTGTCGCACGGCATAGATGATGGAGGAGTGCTCATAAATACCCCCCCCACACACACCTGCACGATCTTACGTCCAGCTGATGGACGCGGCATTATCGCGGCTTTGAAGAGTGGTTATCGTACCAAACTGAATCGACTCGCAATGTGCTGAGTCTTCCAAGAAGCCTGCTACTTCTCTATTTAATTATAAAATTTAAAAAAGAAGCCTGGAAGTATATCGTAGATCAGCTGCAGGCTATGAAGTGGGTTCAAGAGGTATGAGCACACATGACGAGGGAGACCATAGCCAACTGCTTCATGAAATCCGGTGTCGCGTTTGCTGAGCAACAGCCAGCACGTCCAGTTCGGCGAGCACACGTTAGGCTAAGTGAAGATCTAAGTCCCCAACCAGTTACTGTAAGCTGTTAAAATGAATATCTAGAGCATATTTTATAACCTCTAAATGAGTTTTCATAACCGGTACGTGGATCTGCAAGAGACAGTTTGGGGCCGTGTGTAGTTGATAAAACCTTCAGAGGTGGATTGTAAGCGATGTAGCAAGCCCATGCAGGGTGCTGATTGCTGGAATCGGTTATCGTCTTCGACCCTTATTGTGGGGCTCCTCAATATCGGCACCAAAAGAAGCTGCATTGCCGTCCTCATTGCTCAGCGTCCTGGCGGAGGTTATCAACTAGTTAACTGTGATGTGAAATACTGGAAGCTGAGCAAACTAGCTTACACAGCACTATTCCGACTAAAAAGCTATCAGCCTCTTCTGAAGTCGCCGAGTTTCGGCAGCATGTCAAGGTGTGAGAGGCAGAGTACAGAATCGTCGCATCACCGCGTGCCGCGTAAGAAGTCGAAGAAGAATCAGAGGCGCTGTCCAAGTTTTTTCACAACGGGTTTTCCTACAACCCGAGGTTGTATTCGTGGGGAAGCGCTTTGGGGCAAAATTGTATACATCGGTGCACCGTGTACCGAAGCGCGAAGTGTGCGGCACGTTTGGAAATTCTGCCAAATCCATCCGAATACAACTTGGTAAACTCATACACTTGCTTATGACCCGTTTGCACTCCATGTAACATAGTGGATTACACCAGCGAGATGAAGGATCGAACCGACAGTCTCAGCATCGAGCTGTTGGCGAGACCAGGGAATGACATTTGGAAGCAAGTAAGTGCCGAGGTTTACCCGGAGGACGGAGTCATTCGTAAAGGTCTGTCAGAAGAGCAAGTCAAGAGCAAGGGTATATACCATCCGAAAGAAGCACTATGTAGTGTTTCTACGTGGACGAGTCGAAGTTCCTCTACTCTCCATGGCCGAAGGGAAGTACCTGAGCTTCTTCCAGTTTCACAAGTCGAGACCCAAATCTGACCCCACTAGCAAACCCGATCGGATCATCGGGTGGGCGTACAATGGTGCCTCTCTGTTTTTCGGTGGCACTTCTCGTTGCTTACCTATCGAGTTCAAGCAGCACATGATCATGATGGTTCATGATCAAGCCAGCGAGCATTCCGTACCGGTCTACTTCGTGCTCTGCAGTTCCAAGGCTCGGGATATGTATTTCGACATACTGGAGTTGATTTACATAGACACGTCCGAGAATCGAGCCTTGTGACATCGTCTGTGACTTCGAGTTGGCCTTAATGGACGCAATCGAGAAACAGTTCCCGAATGCTGAGATTATTTGCTGCTTATCCCATTTTATGCAGGCAGTCCGTCACCGCATTAAGGTGAGATACAGCATCCGTGAAGCGGGAATCAATATTGCCATGGAAAAAGGCGTTCTCGACATGCTCACATCCAGAATCCGAGCCCCACCAAGGAATTAGGTGGATGAAACGCACGATTCGCGAGCGATGCGAACTGGATGGAATCGAGTACAGTCGTATGAGATGGAAGCGGTTCTGGGAGCATTTTCGTGCTACATGGCTCGAACGCTACAATATACAATATTGAGTCGTGGAATATACTTGGACTCTTGAATGAGCTCGTGGCCACAAGCAACAACCTTCTAGAGCACTTTCACCAGGAGCTCAACCGAGCGTTACTTACGCCGCACCTCACCATGGTCACATTTGTCTCTGTTATTCGCGCAATTTCACAGGACTTTGTTACCAATGTAGCGAACGTTTCACAGGGGTGGCGGAAGCGGGGCAACAAGCGCAACGCGAACTGAAGGAAAGGGTCTCGCCGTCGCGGGGTAGATTCCGATGTTCGAGCGCAACTTCATTTTCCTGTTCCAGTTACGTTCAACGATACCGACACGGAAGACGACTTTGAAAGCGAGGAAGAAATAGTTGAGAGTGATGGTTCACCAGCTGAAGAAGAAGTGCGCGACGATGACGGCGAGGCAGATATCCCTCCAGACGTCTCGTTCCAACCAGGGGAGTACTATGATGATACAGAACGCGTTGCAGAAGCGGTGGTGTAGATATTGTAACTCCGCCAAAAGATTATGTTGTACCAGGAGCTATATGTAGTTAGTGTTTTGGACGCTGTGGACAAGAGACTTCTGATGTCCACATGTATAATGCAACATATTTTCTTCAAATACCTACTACTGTTTTGGGTATTTGCCTGGCCCACTTTTAAAATGATTCGCTGACCGAAAAGCAACTTCGGATCGGACCTGCCATTTGGGTCGCCAATTATGCACGACCACAACATCAGGCCCGCCCCGCAAACGACCCCGAAATAGTCTACCGCTGATGGCAAAGCAGTCGCCATCTCCCCCCGGCGAGGTGACACACGTACATCTCCATATCGCACACCAAGTCGTACACTCGATTTACTACAAGGTAACCGCCTTCCTCGGCCTGACCAATCACTAACGCATGAAGGCGTGCCAACATTTGAACAGGGCCAACTACGCGTCTCGGTGACTGCGGCTGCTCCAGCTCTTGCTCAAGCTGCTCCAGTGAGACGAGTTGATAATTTTAAAAATACAATCGTTGCGGGGTATACTCCAGTTGGACTAGTGGTCGATACGGCGTCAGTGGCTGCAGCGGGTTTTGCGTCAGCAGCTCCAGCGGGGTAACTTCACGCTTTTGTTCATGTGACAGCACCAAGTGGACATGTCAGCTTTGTATCCACAATGGCGGCTACTAAAGCTACACCAGCAGAACCTTTAGCAACACTCTCCTCTAACGACTGGTACCAGCTCATCTTTTAGGCGCATTGAGGTTGCTTGAAGGCATTTTGGGTTTCATCCAGATACGCGAAGGGGTTCTAGTGGTAGAAGTTACACACCCTACGTGTACTATAGATGTACCCAACACGTTTGGTGGCTCTGGGGTCCCGAGGCCTCGGCCAAGCGATTCTTCAGGATCGATTTTCGGATCTGTTAGCCTTGTTTCAACACGTTTATTTATCCCTTGCGTTTTATGGTAGCCGAATCGCATTTATGACACTAAAATGGGCGAAAAAGATACGCTCTATCACAATATTCACAATTCAGTTTCACTAGTCGACCCAAAATGATCCATCAGTAACTATAGTTCCAAGATCTAATTGGCTAAAACAAAACCAGGTGTGGTTTTTGTAGAACGCAGAATTTGCCGCGTTTAAGGGATCGTTTCCCCACCTTCTTTTGAAAATCAGGCCAAACGCTGCAAATGCCGCGTTTAACCACGGAAGGGTTAAGGCAATAAAATGGTTTCTTGCTTACGTTTGGGCATCTACATCACAGTGTTATTTCCTTGTCCGATACTCCGAAACGTCCCACTCCAGCAAAATTAGACTGAATTGACAATACCGATTCTACCCTCCAATCCGGCATCGTGATTGACCAACATTTTCCCATCGATTTATGCCATTCATTCATACAGTTACAGTCCCCCGCCTGAGCTGCCTGACATCAAGCTTCGACGAGGAAATAAATACCGTGGACCTGGCAAGGTACCCAGGCACGTGGTGCAACACAATCTACCTCAAGTGACAACGGGCGCAGCAGTAGTTTACCTCACCATAGCGCGCTGGCTGGCTATTCTCCAAAACCAAAAGCTGCTCTCCAAGTCCCAATCGTGTGCAACCAAGACACAGAAACATCTCACTGACTGGGTGACGTGTGCTTTAAAGTTTCCAAAACAAATCGCGATAAGCACGATTGGCGACATACTCCGCGACTCTTCTAAGATCTTAAGCGAGGAACTCGGCGATAGATCTCGGCGAAGGTCGGTACAGGCAATGTCGATGTGGTTAGAGAAGCGATTGGCAAAGTGGATCAAGCAGTGCGAGGCCGACGGGATCTGATTGTCTCGCAAACGCATCGTAATGATGGCTCGCGATTTGTAGAACTAGCTCAGGACCTCAACTTTTCGGTCGGCTGGCTCACGCGTTTCCAGCGCCGCCACGGCATGCGATCCCGTCACGGCGAAGCGGCGTCTGCTGATCCAAAATTTGACCACGAAAGCATTCAACGTCTTCAGGATTTGATGGACCTCTACACACCGGCAAATATTTATAGTATGGACGAAACCAGTTTGTGCTACTCCACAGCCCTGGCAAGGTCAATCTGCACATCGAAGATGCGTGGCGTGAAGGAAAACAAGGCCGGAATCTCTTTAGCTGATGCTGATGACTCTGAATCGCTGCCCGTCTTGGTTTAGTCCTCACACAACAGCCTCGCTGTTTTGGCAATACCAGCGCTGAAAAACTAGGTTTTCACTATAGGAACAACCAGAAGGCATGAATGACTGGGGTGATTTCCGGGAGTGGTTGCACGCACTCGATAGGGATATGCAGGCAGCAGGACACCACGCCTACTGCTCTTGGGCAACGCACCGTCGCATAACTCTGGGGATTTAGATATTACCAACGATACAGTGCAAAAGCTTCCCTTCAATACCACTGCATTTTTGCAGCCAATGTATGCAGGAATTATTGCGGCGTTCAAGGAGTTTTTTCGTGAGAATCAACTGCAGTGGGTGTTCGCCAAGATGAAGATGCACGAACCGCTTGGGAACAACACCTACGCGATTGGTCAGCTGAAGGAAATGTAACGAAGTGCCGAGATTTGGAATGGCTTGAAGAACACGAGCACGGTAAGAAAATATTATCGTCACACTGGGATCTGTTTTATTGATGCCGATGACGAGTCTTGTAGTTATAGTGATGTTCATGCAGACGATGTGATAAAAAAGCTTCTCCCTCGTAAATAGAACACTCTATTATAACAATTTTGCCAATGATAAATAATGAGTGTCACCCCTGCCGGATTGGAGGGTACAATCCATACTTGAGAGTCGCTGCAAATCGTACCTAATAGACTAAAACAGCACAACCCATTTTTACTTGGATATATTGTGCAATGCTAGCCTTTTGTCGTTTTGACTTGGCCCTCAGATCGATTTATAGTAATTCGACGTCGATTTATAAATCGAGGTCAAGAAAAAGGACATATTGATCTATTTATGGTAGCTAACAAATCGGCCAGATTGCTCTCGGGGTCGATCTAGGTCGTTTTCTGATAAAGCAACCTTTTTGCATGTACAAATGCGCAAAACGAGGTCAATCTACTTAATTCCATGCCTGCCTAATCCTCACTGCTTTTTATGTACGGTTTTTATGCTCCTTTACCTCTGGATCTAGGCCATAAAACAGAGCGGCATTTCATCTGCAAAACACAATACATCGAAATTAATTCGAACACGTGAAAAAGGGCAAAAAAGTGCCCTTTCACCGCGACAGGGTAAAAGGACACATTTTTGCACTTTAACTACACGCATTGGACTATGTCTTGAGACGAATCATTAAAGATAAATCGTTGATGCAACCAGACAACTGAATTTTACTTGGTTTATGTATGTAGACATGAGTACAAAGTATTATCTACGTTAAACTAGACATCCGTTAGACTAGACACTACAATGTATCAGTTGACCTGTATAATGGGCGCCGAAGCATCCTCCGAGAGATCACTTTCACACCGCGTTTTAGAAAGGTGGTAAAAGATCGATTTTCAGCGAACGCAGTTTCGTGTGGGGAAAGTAAACTTCTGATTGACTTGCATCTCGGGGTGTGGAGTGGTGAGCCCTGAACAACCATCGATGCCCATCCTGCGCCCCACATCATCAACTTGAGTCCGAATTTATAGAGTCGAACAATCCGAGGGTTGGCTGCACATTAGCCGGGCTAAATTTCGCGATCCACTTGCCGACAAGTAGGGTATTCTTCAAAAGCATTAGATAGTCATCTGCCCATCAGCTTGATCGCCGGTCGGTCAGCTCCCGAGTCCATTAACTGTGTGGCTCCTCCGATTCGGACCAAATGGGTAGAGAACAACTCGGCATTTAATCCCGCCATTCTTGGGGATCGTTTGAGCGTGAATGTCATCTCCTCTGCTGTTATCCCTGCCCCGGCTTTTGTCGATAGTGCGGGCTGATTCGATTTTGCGGCGAATGCTCGCGCGCCTTTCAGGATCCACCCAGCCGCTTTGACTGGGCACATCACTTTGTCGACCCAAGCGATTTTGGTAACGCAGTTCTTCCCAGCCGAACTGGTTGTTCTTGGCACCTAATAAGCGAATACCCACATTGTCCGCCTGTCGCGGCCGTACGTGTTGCCCGGCCTCATTTTGGAACACGATATATCCAAGCCGAAGCGCGTACTTGTGGTACTTCCGGCCAATAAACAGATATTCTGATCTGCATAGGAGAAAGAAGAAAAGACCGCCCCAAATAAGTTGCCCGCGAGGTTGCCGCAAATCGACCACACGGTAAATTTTCCGGAGCAGTGAGCGGGTGATAGGATGTTGCTTGACGACGGGATTGGTAAATCTTCGGACGCCCCGCAGCAAAATTGCATGCCCTACATTTTCGCCTGGGTCGTATCCGGCAGTGTTCTTGTGAAACCATCTATCAGCACATAGCTTACTGCATATAATCGAGTAGGTATTTCTAACACCTGCTCGGTTCATGCCGTACCGCCATAGGTACACTGCCGTACCGCCATAGGTACACTGCAAATGCTCCCAGTTGAGATGCATTCGCGTCGATAGTGTCTCGCTTGAGCCTCGAATAGTATCCTATGAAATTACACCATTTTAGCCACTGATCCCAGGAGCGGCGATACTGCACGCGAGAAGTGTCGGCTAAAGCTCTTGCTCGGAGCAGTGCTCCCAGCGTTTCTACAGTTTTCTCGAGCTCGGTGGCGTCTTGACCTCCGTCCAAACAACAGACAAGTCAGCAAATGAACTCGACAGCTCCTCCGATTGCCACACCCTGCTCCCTGCATTCACCATGACATTGTCAACATCGGGTATATGAGCCGCTGGCGTCACCCTCAAGCCACCGTCGCAACGATAAAAGTCGCGATTCGTCTTCGTCCCCTAAAGTCCGATGCGGAGATGCCTCGCGTGCCCGTTTGGCCCGACAGTCGAGAGGACGACCATCTTTACTTAATCTAAGGGGTTCCTGGACGTCGTCCGAGTCATACAGCTGCTCCAAATCTTCATCCTCGGGAACGCCTTGACCCTGCGCTCCTGACCTTTCGGCGCTGTCTGTCGAGACCGTTGCTGCAAACAGAGAACTGGGTACCATGATTCTGTGAGGGGTCGCCGCTTCACTTCATGATAGAAAACAAAGTGAAGAATATGTTCTTCTGTCAACAACACGACCACGGTTTCTCCGAGGTTCTAGACCGGTATAATTTGATTCTCGTCAATCGGCTTCATCGACAGCTTCTTGAGTACGGTTGTCGAGCTTCGCCGTGAAGTGGTCATGGACAGCGTCGTGCAATGCCCGCATCTCCGCCGGCATGAAGTCGGCGGGTCCTCGCATTAGCACAGCCGCAGAGCGCCTGCCTCCGGCGCCAAGTCCTGCAGCTCTTCTTTGTGGAAGCTCAGGTCGACGGTTCCATCTGAGAAGGTAACCGGCAGGCGGCCTGACTTGGCAAGGTCACTCCAAGCGTAACCAACCACCACGCCGTAGTCCCAGACCATGGGCTTGCCCGGTGGAACTCGATCGATGCACACGGCGTTGACGACATAGGTTCCTATCCCACTTAAAGCTTCTTCTTCAATTACATGCCATTGTGTTACCTCGCTGCGGCGCGCTAAGTCGAAAAGACCCCGAGGTTTTTTCACCTTCGGCTGGGCACCCGTTCGATGCTGTACATGCCTCATCGTCCCTCGGACGCTGTTCTGCCGTACGCGTAGCCTATTGTTTCGAGCACCTCAAGCTTAAACAGAGCATAGAGAACGGTGGGTGCCATTTGAGTCGTTAGTTCAGACAGCAAGGTCCGAGAAGCGAACGCCGAAGGTAGTCGGGGATTCGAGGTTGTCGAGAGCAGAGCAAAAGAAAAAGTGAACGCAGCTAACCGCTGTGCTCCCTCCAAGCTAACTACCGTCTAAATGTATACTACGTGTGATCGGAAAGATATGCATTCCTCTTTCCGCGCTAATTTCGACGTCTCGTCCGAGGAAACCGACCAAAGAGGTAATCTTTAGCGAAAAATATTAATTAAGTAACGATTTATTGCTATCGTAGTTACTGCCACTCTCCAATATTTTCCCCAATGTCGCCTAGATAGTCAGCCGGATTAGAGAGTATGATTTCCACATACATGTAGCTCAGAACGTATATAACCTAAGCGATCACGGGGTAAGCGTTATCAGGTTCTTGGTACGGTTAGGTCGAGGTGCGTGCGTATGCCTGTTGGAAACGCATTTTCTGCACATCAAAGTTATTCTCTGCCACTTCCATCTGAAGAAGTACATTCGCTCCGAAATGGCGAAGAGCGAGTACGGTGGACCGAGTAGCTTTGACATGGACCAAGTTGGAGACGCCGTGGACATGCTGAGAACGGCACCAACTATCGAAGATTACACGAAGTATCTCAAGTACGTGCATTTTCTGTTGGATAACGCACATCTAGACTCAAACGACATGATCCCAGAGCCTAAGTATCCGTTTCTCCAGTACTTCATGAAAAATTGGGACCAGCACAGGGAGCGTTGGGCTCTGCACGCTCGCTCAGACGTGCCACACCTGGGTAATCATACGAACAACCGGTAAGGGCGTAACTGTAAACTGATGGCCCTGCACGTTGACAACAACCATTGGTGCAGAATTGTGTTCGACGTTCGACCTGAAAGCTGGTCCATCACTCCTTTTACCCACTACAAGCGGGAAAATCGAAGTACTACGATATGTGTGACAAGATGCTCCGCGATCTGTTTGGCAAAATGTATGATACAATGGAGGTCAAGAAGGAAACCAGGACTCGGCAACCGGATGTAGCGAGCTGCAGTTGAATGGTGACCATGTTTTTCGAGTGTTTCATACGTGGTATTGCCATGCCACCAAAGCCGAGTCCAGCATTTGTACGCTTTCTGCGACTTCGCTATCTACTGAAGTGCATTCCATAGCTTGTCATCTAATGCATAATGGAGATGCTTGTTCATCTTGACATTCCTGAGCTTTAAACTGCTACAACATCGTTCCGCTACTTAGTTACAGGTTACAATATCGATTTGGTGGCCTAGCTTCACAAGTCCAAAACAAGCCTGCAGCCTCCATCGCGCCTGCTGCTCGAAAGATAAGTGAGTGGATATCTGCCAATCAACGATCAGTTGAAGATTTCGGTTTTTCATCCAATCAAAAAGTGTAACGGTTGAGGCGCAAGTGTCTTCTGCTCAGTATTGCGAAGCGTCACAAAGCGTCATGAGCTCCACACGCGTGCAGCGCAGCCATCAGGAGCGCGGGGACGGCGCCGTGCCGCTCTATCCGCTGAGTCGCACGTCCCGATCGTCTGCCAGTGCACGCGCGTCACGCACCACGCGACGGACCAAGCAGGAGCTCCCGGAGGAGCAGAAGAAGGAGCTGAAGGAGGCGTTCGAGCTCTTCGACACGGACAAAGTGGGGTCCATCGACTACCACGAGCTCAAGGTGCTCATGCGGGCGCTGGGCTTCCAAGTGACCAAGAAGGAGGTGCTGGCGCTCGTGGAGGACGTGGACGTGCAACGCAGCGGCCGCGTGGACTTCAACGACTACATGGAGATCAGTACGAAGCTCTGGGAGAAGCAGAGAGGGACAGGAGGCTCACGTGCTCGTTGTGTGGCTCTGGCAGTGCGACGGAAGGTGCTGGCGCGGGACCCGGACGAGGAGATCGCGCGGGTAACAACGTTAGGACGCGTGGGGCGCTCGCCGCACGACCCCACGGCCTCGGACACAGACGTGGACTCGGACTGACCGCTCGCTGCCCCTTGCTCTAGGCGTTCGAGTTGTTTGACGAAGACGGATCCGGAACTATTACGCTGCGGGTGTGTTCAAGTGATCCGTTTGTTGCTGTTGGTGGTAATTGGAGAGTTGTGAAGCTGAATCGCGTTGCGTGTTGCGGTGGCAAATACTTTGATCATGCAGAAAATGCGTAGAGTTGCCAAGGAACTGGGCGAAAACCTAGGCGACGACGAGCTGCAGGTGTGTTCAGTCTGTTTCAAATGTAAGTGTAGATGAAGCGTAGATGCAAGCCTTGCTCATCGTTGATCTCGAATTGTAGGCGATGATCGACGAGTTCGACCAGAACCAAGACGGAGAGATCGACATGGACGAGTTCTTCATGATCATGAAGCAGTCTACCGAGTTCTAACTCCTCAACCACCAGCAACCGGAACCAAGACGTAAAGAAAGAATTGGTCCATGGGATTATCGAGATAGCAAAACAGTGTTCATCTCCAGTATCCGACTACAAGTCTTCCACAGGAGACAACGCAGTCCTCCTACAACCTGCACATTGCAACCGGCGCTTTCAGATGAAAGACGCTTAGTTGCGGTGGTGGTGGTGCTGCTCACGGGCCTTAGGCTGCAATAAGTCCAAAACAAGTTACGTTAGCAAAGCGCTCAACCTCAGGATCGTCCAGTAACGGAGCGACGCTGAGGGAGCCGATGATAAAGAGGCGACCATTGCAATGCCAGCGCTGCACACTCGCAAAGCAGTATGCGTGTGATACACAACGAGGAGTTCGTCCTCTTTGCACTACCGTCGAGCAGTTGTTAACCTGCCGACTGCAATGGGTCCACCGCTCCAACCACACGCATGGTCATCATCGGCTCCAGCATTGTCTCTTCATTAGTAGAAGCGAGAGCTCATCGTACCTGGGGCACGTGCACGCCCGCCAGCTTAAGGTCGAGGTGGGCCAGCAGGTCCTTGGTGTCGTTGTCGATCTCAATGTTCTCCGTGTCGATGGCCGAGACCTCCGGGACGAAGTCCATGCGGCGCTCGCGCTCCTCCTCCTGCAGCTTGAGCGAGATGCCGCGCACCTGGCCGTGCTGGATGCGCTTCATGAGGTGCGTGATGTAGCCGGCAATCTTGTTGCGCATACGCTTGGACGGGATGATGGCCACCTCATCGCACACACGCTTGTTCGTGTCGAAGTCGAGGGTGAGACGCGAGTAGTACTTCTCGATGATCTTGACGGCAGAGCCCTTCACGGTCTTGGTACGGACACCCATGGCTGACTAGGAATTCTCTCTTCAGGAAATGAGCCCAGCAGCGCCATAAGCAGCGTCGCGAGCCAACCAACCGTTGGTTGGTGAGAGGGTAGCAAGTGGAATAAATAGGCAGGAGGTACGGTACATAGAACCTCGTGTCAGAATAGGTATACCAATACAATTTTCGATATGCGGGAAAATCAGGTGGGAACAGTATTCATAATGTGACGTGTGCCACATTGATAACTACGTGCCAAAACAAGGTGGAGCAACGAACACCGTACCGTAGGTTGAAGTCGATGATCTGCCTTATGGAGCAGCTCTGGGCGAGCTTAACGTCGATGCACGCAACTACACTGACCCTATTACCTGCGAGGTGCCGCGCCGAGTTCGGCCAGCGAGCACTCCCTCACTCTTCGTCGTCCACAGTGACGAGCTCATACTCAATCGCGGAGATGTTGTTGTCGGTATTGGTACTGGGCGGCGGCAGCGGCGTGGACGCTACGCCATCCGGATGCAACGACAGCTTGCCCCACTGCGTCACATTGAGCCTCATGAAACCGTTATAGATGTCGGCGTTGCTATTGCGCACCACCACCACGAGTCCTTCCTTCAGCATGTCGATCTGGTCTACACGTCACGTCACGCCACGCAATGCAACCATTAGCCACGAATCCACAATGCAACGCCACGCCCAACACGCACCGTTCCGTGCAGTGAAAGTGACGCATCCTGTCTCGTCCGCCAGCACTGCCTCCGCAATGCGCGAGGTGGTGCCATCGTAGCGCTTCTTCTCGACCGTCGGGGCAATGGAAACCACCTGCAGCACGAGGTTGTGGCCCTGTGAGCCAGGCGTCAAGTCCTGCACCTTGACGTCTGCAATGCATGTGTAGACCCAGAATTAGCTTGATAAGCAGCAAACACTCGATGCAGCAGTGGCAAAGGGTTGATCGCAACGTACAGGTGGCGCGTCGGAGCTTCCGGAGCGCTTCGTTTGCTGCAGCCATTGTGTCTGTGTGTAGAGTGGAAGTAGGAGCGTTTGCTGGGCTAGTAGCAGCCAGTCTTGTAAGCACGTAGAGATGACGGAGCGAGCGCCAACGTCAATGAGCTTGTGACAAGCTGTCAACCAACGAGGAAAGATCGGCGGTGTCGCGCGAAGGTAGCGATGGTGTATCCAACACCACTCACCTGAATCTAGGATGGTCCAGGTCGCGGCGGAAATATTTGACTGACGCTCTCTCTTCCGCGGCGATCCGCGGCAGGAACTGCATCTCGACCAGAATTTGAAGTCCTCTTTTTTGGTCTCCTAAATTTGGTGTCGTATGCAAATGGACTCAAAATAGACTATATTTGTGATCGGACGTTTGCGCAAACCGCGTCTTCCGCGGCAATCCGCGGCCGTTTCCGCCGCGACCTGTGGACGGCAAGACCAAGACAATGATGGCGTCTGTATATGTGGGAAACCGTGACTGCGGCCAGCCAATAAAAAGGGAATACAAAATGGACAAAACCCAACCGACTACGTAGGACGAGGAGCAGGAGGAGGCGCTATCGACGGACGCTCTCCATCGCGTGCTCTGCTGATTGTGGACGTGGCGTTGCGCTCTCTATATCGAAGCGGCTTCCGGTACCTCGTCGCTGCATGGATGTACCGAGCTCTCCGCCGAAGTTGCTGGCGGCTCGATGGCTGAGCCCTCGTCGCTCGTCGCAGCCGACGGCTCGTCCTCCTCTGTGCTGTTATCCTGCTCCTCGTCGCTCTCGTTCTGCACCTCTTCCGCGACGCCGTCCTGCTCGAAAGACAAAACGTTCGATGTGTCCTCTTCCTCCTCCTCCTCGTCAACCTCTTCCTCCATCTCGCCGACGCCATACATAAAGTCAAAGTCGATCTCGTTGGACTCGCGTCTGTGCTGGATAATGGTGTTCACTTCGGCCTCCACCGAGGCGATCACGGGCTCCTCGCAGCCCGCGTTGTTGAGGATGATCTCTCGCTCCTGCGGGTCCAGATAGCCCTCCTCCATGTAGTTTTGCCGACCCACACGCCTGTCAACACACAGCGACGCACGTCAGCACACGATCCAGAATTCCTGCACTGCGGCCTCCTACAACGTACTCAGTCTCCCGCTCCAACTCGAACGAGTCCAATCGTCGTCGAGACCGCGAGCGCTCGTTCAGTGACAAGCCCACGGGGACGCCCCCAGAGGTGACGCTCGTGGTATAGACCGTCGGCTCGAACTCGACAATGTCCGCGCACTCGAAGAACACGCGTCGCCGCTTCTTATTGGGTCGCTGCTCCTGTTCGCTCTCGTCCGAGACGCCGTTCGCCCTCCGCACGTCGTTCTCGTCGTTGTCCTCGTCCTCTGGTTCCATCTCGTCGACCTGTTCAAGTCCCAGGTCGATTGCGGTGGTCGTGGGGCTGTCCGTCTCGGAGGGAGCCGCCTCCTTCGCGGTCTTCGTGTCCACCGCAACGGCCATCAATACGTTCTTGCTGCTGGGAACCGCGGCAGGAGAGCTGGCGGGTCCAGAAGGCGGGGAGAGCACTACAGTGGTCATGGCTGGTGACTGGCGTGCAGTGAGATCGGTGACGGAGCGCCTGAACGAAGGGGAGGCTCGATACAGCGCGGCGGCGGCGGGGGGTCTTCAGTATCGGAGAGCGAAGCGGCTTTGTGTGGAGAGCGGATACCGAGTTTGAAAAATAAGGAACAGTGCAGGGTAGGGGTTGCGCGAGCTCGGATTGGTCAATAAGCGCGGAGTATGACGGTTGTTGCTGAACAGATGGCCAGCCGGTTTCAGGCACGATACAGGTGCTTTATACAGCAGCAGTATGGGTTTCAGTGAGCGCGGCGGCGGTACGCATAAATTATCGCAGGTTCCGGAGCATCTTATTTTTGCGTCAATGCCTCGTCTCTACGCCGACTCCACCCTCTCGCAGGTCGATCCGCCAATCAGCGCGCATCAGGGGTAGGCCAGCGAAGAACTTTGCCAAGCGCATGACGCATGCCACTAAGCAGGTTCGACTCGGGATCACCTCGTGTCAACCTTGGCATCGCGGTCTTCACCACGGGCGTGTTGGATGTCGCGTACGCCGTGTACCGCGAGGCAGACGGGAGGGGAACATGGCGTCGTTGTTGCCGCAGCCATGTGGCATCGCTGCCTGCGAGCGTTCTCAGCCAGTGGCGCCGGCGCAAAATGTAAAATGCCGCGCTGCCCGTCCACGCGCTGACAAGAGCACCGCCCCACGTCGCGCGCGTTAGTCGACTCCGGCTACTGTGCCCAATCGCAACAAGCTCCGGTCCAAGCTCCGGTGCATACACGTTGCTGCTGCCGTCGCGGCCAGTGGCGCGACGTGTCGAGATCGATGGGGAAGCACCAAGATTTGCACCAAGTGTAGATCATCACTGCAGTTGAAGGCGGTGAGCAAGCGGCGGCGATAGGCCCCGAGTTGACAACTCCTGCATCGTCTCGACTTCGTGTCTCTGCTTGGAAAGGACCGTGGTCGATGTCGTGACACTGGCTGGTGCCTGCGCGATTTGTCAAGCTCGCTCGGCGCTGCTTTCATCCTCCTGGACAAAAGTGAAGACGCTCGGCGCGACGGATGTCCGGGGCCGGATGGCGGATACAGCAAAGTGTACGTCGCAGGCAGCGTCCTGCTGTCTGCTGAGCACACGCACTTCCATCCGTTAACAGCAACAACTGCAGCCCTGCTGTCGCCGCTGACATGCGCCAGCCGCCGCAGCCTCGATGCCAGGCGGTGCCGCCACTGAAAGCGAGCCAAGCAGCGCTCGCGACTCGCGAGTCGCGAGAGAGACCGGCCGGCCGCAACAGGCAAAAAGTTCAAGCAGGCATAGAGGGGCTCGCGCTGTCAGCGCAGAGCCGAGTCCTGCATAACAGACACGTCCGGCGCATGTGTGTGTGCGTGTCGGGCAGAGCGCGGGCCGGCCGCCGTGGCTCTGGCGGACGGACCTCTCGACAACGAGAGCGGCGAACACGACCAGCGCGGATCGCCGTTAAACGTGATGCTCGCGGCGGAGGCGAAGCCGAGCATCAAATGCATTTGCCAAAGCTTCCTGCCGTGCTTCAGTTGCTGGTGGATGCAGGCGTGCCACTGTCGAACTGTACCTCGGCCGTTTCGAGCCAAAGTGGATATTCGAGCTGCAAAAACCAGCCGAGGAGGCACTCAGTCCGCCACCAGTGTCGAGGTTTGCCAGATTCACCGCGCGCTCCGCAGCGCGCACTATCGCCGCGATGGCAGCAAGCAGCTGACGGCGCCGCTCTCGATTACGGCAGGACGGACTGCGAGCGAAGTGGTGGCGTTCGCGGGCTGTCCGCGTGCGGTGCAGGCTGCAATCGCGCTCTAAAACCGACCAGCACACCCAGGCTCGTCTGGATGCCGCCGTCGCCGTAACGACCTACGCTCGGCCGGAACCTTCCTCGCTCGGCTCGGCTAATTTTCTCTCTCCTCCGGATGTACTGGGACAAATCCGCCCATGATGAACCTTCGAGCTCGCCGTTTACGCCGCCGCTAAAAGAGATACTCTCCTTTGGGACAGCGATGCAGTAGCGCCAGGGGTAATCATCGCGGTCACTTGCGTGACGAGCATCAGAATTCAGCGGGCGAGGACGTTGCCATCTCTTCGGTTGAATGACAGCGGCAACGCCCGCCGCACAGCGAGCTTAGCCGTCCGTTTCGAGTCGAAAATGCGCCAGCGACGCCAAAAACCTCCCGAAAAAAAACACCCGAAAGCGGCCGAAAATCAACAATGCAAAAAGATGTGCAGAAAATTGGCTGGACAGGAGCCGCCCCTAGCCCGCGAGGACAATATGATTTCACCACTGGATTGAATCCGACATACACCTGCCAAGTGTATGCTGGCGGGCAGCTTCAAGCGCGCTCTCTGCTGGCAGTCACGCCGCCGCCGAGCCGAAGCAGAAGCCAAGGCCAGCGACGCGCTGAGGCGAGCACGCGCCAGCTCACGAGGGCGAGAGCAGCGCCTCGCCTCGGGCTCATCTGCAGCGCGTTTTCGAGTGTGAGTTCTCTGCATACAAACCGCCATACAAAAACGCTCCTACTGTAAAACCTTAGGCTAGGGGAAGGGCACAAAGCGAGAGGGGCTGACCCCGTGGCAGCAACGCTCCCCCTCAAGCGGCAACCCGATCGCACAACCACTTTCTCCCTCGGCTCGCTCTATTCTGCAATTCGCCGCAAAGATCGCAAGCTTCTGCCCGGCGTCACGTGTGTTATCCAAAGTTGAACCCGCCCGAATCAGGCGCAGATACGTCGATACATAGTAGCATGTCGGAGTACTCGGAGATGGCGCACAAGCACATGGCCAACGCGCCCGGCAGCGCCGTGAACGACAGCTACCCCGTGTACCAGCCGCAGCCGCAGATGATGCAGGCGCCCGTGGTGCGCTTCCAGGAGCTCCCGCGGCTGCAGGTGCCGCCCTTCGCGCTCACGCAGCAGTCGGCGCCCGCGTGGAAGATGCCGGAGCCGCCTGCGCCGCGCATGAGCGTGTCCAACCTGCTGTCCGGCAGCTTCCGGAGCCGCGCGCAGCCCCCGCAGCAGCAGCAGCTGCTCACGCCGCCGTCGCCCCCTGCGCCCGTTCAAGCGCCTGCGCCGGCCCCGCGTCGTCTGCCGAGTTTCGCCGACATTCTGGCGCGAACCAACCTCCTGCACCTCATGGGCAGGTCGAGCGAGCCGGTCGAGGCCCCCACTCCCGCCATGGAGACGCCCATGGAGGACGAGATGCAGATGCAGCAGCCGGAGCAGATGATGGCGCCCGTGTACCAGCAGCAGCAACAGATGCAGCCAATGGAACGCAGCTACACGGTGTACGCGCCGCCTCTCGTAGACACGAGCATGGACACGTCGTCCACTATGGGGGACGAGCAGCAGAGCCCCATGGGTGCCGCCTCCCCCGTAAGTCAGACGAGCGAGACTAACAAGCGACGTGAACGATGGACGGAGGACGAACACGCCCGCTTCATGGAGGGGCTGAACCGTTACGGCCGCAAGTGGAAGAAGATCCAGACGTTCGTTAAGACCAAGACGGCCGTGCAGGTCCGCACCCACGCGTACGGCTACTTCGCCAAGCTGCTCCGGAATATGCCCGAGGACGACGCGATCTGGGAGCTCGCAGAGGAAATGAGCTCCCTGCCCGGCGCCGTGCTCAAGGGCCCGGGCAACGGCAAGCGCCGCAACGAGCCCAAGACGGACGAGGCCGGCATGGAAGTGCTCCGCCGCTTCGTGTTCTCCAAGAAGAAGTCGGAGGACAAGAAGCAACTGCCGGCGCCCAGCGAGGCGAACGAGGACCGCGAGAACGTCGAGATGGCCGAGTCCACGCCCTCGAACGCCAACTCGCAGGCGCCCACGGGCTCGTGGAGCTCCACGCAGCAGTGGAAAGCCGACGACTCGGACGCGCTGCTGGAGATCAAGCGCCAGCGCCTGAATTAAGTAGTTTATATTTTTGCGGCCCCCTGAGTAAATTGTAGGCACCCCAGGATAATAGCAGACAACCGGCAGTGTATCAAATATACACCCAGCAACACGCGCCCATATTTAACCGAGCGAGGCAGCAACGGAGGCGGAGGCGGGCTCACGAGGAGCACGGGAGGCTTCAGCCTGCGTTTCAAGGCAAATATTGCGGCGCCGGCAAGGAAACGACAGCGTGGCGATTACTCCGGCGGGAGGGAAAGCGGCGTCACTTTGGTGGTGGTTGCAGTGCCCCCGCAACATGATTCCTCGGCTGTAGCTACACTTTTGAGTGGACACGCGGCGGCGCGGTCTGCAGAGTGCTGTCTGCAGCAGGCTGGGGCCACGCATGCATGAGCGAGCGGAGCCCGAGGCGAAGGTGAGCTGCAGCCTTGGGTCTCCGCCCAGGCCGAGCGCGCGCCACGTCTACTGTTAACTGGTTGCACCGCGGCAGGAATCCAGTGCGCAGCTGCGCCGCTTTGTGGCTGGGAGCGCTTTGAGCGTGCACGGGCGGGCCGAATTTCGTTCGCGTCCAGCAGTTGATGAGTCTGCAACATGATATCTGAGCCATTGCTCGTGAAGTGATGACCTTGCACGTGTACGTGTAGATCGGTGCTGGAGTCTCGCCGCGGCAACTAGCACCACTACTAGAGCTACACTGCGTGCTGTCCTTGCGAGAGTACTCCGGCAGCTAAGTTCTCGCCGGTGCTGACGTGATGACCAGCTCGCTTCTCTCTCTCGCTTGGCTTTGCGGCGTCTTCCGAGATGACAATTTGATCAGCCTGATCAAGCTTCTGCCGAATTACATGTACAAAAGCAACACAACGTCCAAACTTCAGTGCAGTGCATGTAAGCGAGGCGCTGGTATTACATGTATGTATCGAGTCGGTCCATGACGTGCTGTAAGTTTCACTTTTTCAGTTCCATTTTCTTACAAAGTAGTCATCCCGAAGTACGTCGTATCTTGTGCTTGCTTTTATTCTTCCAGTGCTTCAGCATGTAGTTTCATTTGTCGAGAACCGTGGAAACGCTCCTGTTCCCTTCTAGTTAACCCGACACTGGTCGATTCCAGCGTGCAAACACTCTCTGCTCTAACTGTTTCCAGTTATTATTCTGCCGAAGCCAGTCACAGACATGCCAATTCCAAGATTTGACATTGAGCATGCAGCCGTCGAGCGCAGTCGGAGCCCGTTCAAGCAGCCACTGAAGGACTTCGAGCCATGCCACCTCGTACTCATCCCCAAGGTGAAATGTACGGCACTCTGCGAACTTCGAGAAGAGAAATACCGCAGTATCAAGATGTCCAGACTTGCGTAGGAGCCACTTGATAGCCAGGGACGTTGTAGTAGGTCACACTTGAAGCACGCGAAGACAGTCGGGGGATGCTGGCACTTCCTTCAGGTTCTTGCCGATTGTATTTCGCTTGCTGGCTTTGAGGTAAAAGCAAAAGTGAGATATGCAAACATGCACGCCAACTAACTACTCTACGTCGCCATCACCAGCGTCCCAGTGATGGTGTCCTACTCGACGGCCTTGTAGAGCACTCTACTTCAACCTGTACCAGCTTGGGTCGATGAGAGCACGCATGATCTGCCTTCGCATCCGTCATGCCACCTGCGGCACGGAAACACAGTCTTGCTGGTCCCTGAGCCGCAGCACGATAGATAGATAGCTTCAACCACATGCCGCTCCGCAGCTGTAGCCGCTATACCCTACTGCATTACGTGGTCGTGGTTGGGCTTTCACGCCGCCACCCACTACAGACGTGCACCCTTCCGAGCGAGTACAGTGAAGCCACTTGACCACCTTCAGGTGGCTGTTTCCTGCGGCTCCATCAATTGCCATCGACGTGCATCCTTCGCTTCGATTCGTATGCAGCCATTTTACAACTTCCAAATGCCCATTGTTGGCGGCATCGTCCATGGCTCGGTGCGTACATCCTTCTCCATGTTCATGCAACCACTTTACCACATCGATGCGGCCGTGTGCAGCAGCTTGGTCCATAGCAGCAGTGGTGCAGCCTTGGTTGCGGTTGTCGTGGAACCACTGCAGGATATCGAAGTGGCCGAGCGCTGCAGCGGTGTCCATTACTCCGACAAGGTCAAAATCTTCAGCTCGATTCTCGTGCAGCCACCTGACCATCTCCAAATCGCCACGTTGGGCAGCCATTTTCATTGTTAACGCGTGGCAGCCTTCAGTGCGATTCGTGTGCAGCCACTTGACTGTATCTAGGTGTCCATTTTGGGCTGCTAAGTGCATCGCCAAACAACTGCATCCTTCACTACGATTTCCGTGGAGCCACGTGACGATCTCGAGGTTTCCCAGGCCAGCAGCTTCGTCCATTGCTTGGTGCGTACACTTGGCATCCGTGGTCAAGTGGAGCCAACGCACAGCCTCGAGAGATCCGCCTCGAGCAGCAGCATCCAACCATGGAGACTCTCTGTCTGAATCCAGCTCCTTGTCGTACTAGTACTTGAGCATATCAAATGAACCTCTCTCTGCAGCGACGATGTATGCGTCGCCAGCGTTCGTTATTCCTTTCTCTTCGTGCAACCACTTGTAACATCCAAGTGACCACCGACAGCAGCCGCGTGAAAAACTGCTGCCAAGTCTCGAACCAGCCCGCGGTCAAACAAAAACCGTAGCATTTCAAGATCGCCGTTCTCTGCGGGGCTAATGTAGACGTTGTCGTAATGGAGTGCAGTCTCCAGGTCGGTATCTTTGCAGTACAAAGCAAGAAACCAGCGCACCACCTCCACTGACACTTACTCGCTGCCGAGTTGAATGCGTCGACAATCCCGACATCGACGTGCTCGTACAGCCAGCCACCGCACAATCCCCAAGTTCCCAGATGCCGCTGCTTCCTTGATCAAATACTGGGCGCACTCCGGTCGAAGGACAACATGAGCTCTCAACCACTCGACCACCTCGTGGTGTTTGTTGCGTATGGCCCCGCACATCTCGATTCCTCCCCAGTAGCCCACGCTACGATGATTCGCCCACAGCCACTCGACAACTTGCAAGTGCCCGGTAGAAGCAGTTTCCGATACGACCCATTTCAGTGTTTGATGTTCCCCACGCGCTGCTGCTCGACCTGTCACCATGTTCACTCCCCAACGTCGCAGAAACGGATCCATCGTCTTGGACTCATGAGCTGCGAGATACTGCAGCAACCGTAGACTGCCTCTCGATCGCGTGTACGCTTCAGGTATAGTGAACGACCCCGAAAGTTCGTCAAGAAAACTGTCGATGGCTCGAAGGACGCTTTCGTCTCCATGCACAGGGAGGCATTCGCGACATACGAGACGTATAGCTGTGTGTGAACCGGGAACGAAGGCCACTCCGACGTGTCGACACCCGCGGGGCCAGGAGGGGGATGCATGGTACTGTTGGGACCAGAGGACACCTTTTGCTTTTTATCTTGGTGACGAATAGCTAAAGCAGCGTATCGAGGAACAAAATGCCCCCCTCCCAGCCTCATACCTTCGGAGACCCACAGTTTACGGTAATGATCGCACAAACCAGCTTCATCGCTGACGATATCATAACATTACAAAGGGCAATGGATCGTTTTATTCATTTGCACATTGCACGCGTCTACATCAAGTAGTTGAGTTGACCATGACTATGCTAGAACGGCCAGGCCTGCTCTCGAACTTTTAGCATTCGAGCCCACTGGAACCAGTCTACATCAAGTCGAACGGCCAGGCCTTCTCGACCTTCGGGAGGAAGTTCCAGTCGTTCATGGGCGTGTTGGCTTTGCCAAACTTGGTCTCGTTCAGAGCCCTGCGAGCGTAGTCCGTCATCTGATTCCACATGATGAGGTCCTGGAAGGTGCCGGCGTCTCCGGTGGTATCCAGGTCGTGGTTCAATGGCCAAGCGTGTTTGTAGCGGACCTTGACGCTCGAGCCGTCAATGACCCACGACGGGCACGGGTTGTACTTCTTGTATCCGTCGTGCGACGACGCCGAGCAGGCCAGGATCTTCGGCTCCGGCACGTCCGGGTTGTCGATGAACACGACGACATGCTCCCAGTCGTGACGGTGACCCATTCTGGAGGACGGCGAGTCCTTGGGGAAGTACCAGGAGTACATGATGGCCCATACCTGGTTGTACCAGGTGGATCGTCCGTAGACTTGCGATCCGTGGCCAGAGCCTCGGCATCCTCCTCTGGGACTACCCGACGTCTGGAGTCCGCCGCTGGTCTCACCCAGTTCATTGACGGCGGGGTACGGCACACACCCGGTCCGGATCTGGATCTGGGGTTTGAACTTGACGCCAGCCTTCTCGGAGATCGTGACGGGCTCCGGTTGCGGGAATGGTTTCACTTCGTCGTGACCGATTGATTTAAGTTGAAACTCTTGTTGTTGTTGTTGTTGCTGCTGAGTGGCGTCTTGGGCTTGGACCAGTGCGATCGAGAGCAGGAGTGTGGAGAAGAAGGCGCCGAGTTTCATCGTTGAGTGACGATAAGGATTCAAGAGTCGGTTGGTACTGGAGTGTGCGTTGTGTTGCTTGTAAATTGAAAAGTGAGTGTGATTTTGCCGTGAAACGAAGTTGACAACAAAACGTAGTTGAGTTACCTGTAGTGCTACAGTAGGAATGTAACTTGGTGATCTTTACCACGTTAATCGCTACATCTGGGTCAGTTTGTTTGCGATCGAGATTTGGAGCGAGCGAATACCACAGGGATGACGCTTTCGTTTGGCCACAAACGCACAATGATCAGGCACCCCAATCTGCTGTGTTTGAATACATGTAGTCCATGTATGGTGCAAGGCAGAGAAGAACTTCGGAAAGCGACGATTTCGCCAACTGGGAGCCTCAAACGGATGTGCTCGTCCGCCAAAATGGGCAGACTCAAGCCATCTGCTTTGGATCAAGATCCTATTCGTGATCGTGAGTCACGATTCGTGACTCCAGAGTCTGGAGTCCAGACATAGGTAAGTTTACGTTCGCACAGGTAAGATTTAGGATTCGATTTGGGCAAATGTTCCTGCCGAAGAGCAGCAAATTATTGATCGCAATCAATGCGAACTTCAAGCCTTCACCCAAAATCTGAACTATCGGACACCGCTGCATGCGCTCGGATGCTGCGTGGGCCATACATCAGTTGCAGATTCAATCGTTTGATACCCAAAGTACAAGTAACTTGCCGAGAGCAAGATTGAGTAAGTTTGTCCCGTGTGTACGAGCCCAGCGAAGCGGTACAGCATATTTCATTCGGGAAACTCGATCTTGGTGATAAGTAGATGCATATACTTCGAAGTATACTGTACAGTCAGACGAGGTCTTGCCAACGAGTTTACCACCGATATAATGGAGTGCAAGTATTGTATGTGCTGGCCCTGACATGTCCGATGAGCGTAGCTTATAGGAAAACTTCCTCGGTGACTCAAAAGGATTGTTGTGGCCGTAGCTGACTGGGCCTGGGGTGAGCAACTCAACCGAAGACGCCAACTTTTGCAGCAAGAGTGAAGTAAGGCAGGGGCGGACCTCACGCACACTGTGTGACACAGGGGTGGACCTCCTACATGTACACAACGACTCGACAGCAAAGCATTTTCTTTCTCCCTCCCGTGCGAGTGACACAGGCTCTGCACTCAGGAGATCTACGCATCTGAGTGTAATACGGACGACGGTGAACTGTTTTCCAACAGACGAAATGGCGGAGGTGATCCCTTCAACCACGCTCTCTACATGGCCAGTGATTAAAAGATTAACGACACGACCGTCAAAGTGCAAAGTTCCTCGTCGTGGTCGGCAACTCGGTGCGCTGGGCGCGAGTCTCCCTTAGTTCACAATCGATACATGTACTACCCGTATATACAGCAATGAGCGGTCGGTGCCGCACCGAATCTCTTGTAGCATCGTGCCAAAGGATGTATGTTACATACTATGTACATGCATTATACATGGAAAGTGACTGCTGTCCCCGACCAGGATCAGAAAAGAGCCATTTTGGTGCTTTTTGCCAAGCCTGCCACTTAGCTTCAAGCGAGCCTTCCACAGCTCCTGGGCATTGAACGAGGACACTAGTGAAGAGGCTACCCAGATCTCCAAACTGCAAAACGATAGCACTGCGGAGGCAGGAGTAGCATTGCTGTATTTTTTAGGCGGCGTTAAATACGAAAACAGTCTTTATTAAGCCCTTATTAAGGAGCTCATTACATCTATTAAGGACCTCAAATGGCCTCCCAGTCGGGGACAGCATCACGTGCCTTATACATGTAGTTTGCCGTCGACCACACGATGGCAGCTCCGGTGTGCACAGGGACTAACGCGACATCAAAGCAAACACATCATCGTTGGGGCATAAACTCGCTTGTCTTCCGTTCGAACAGCGGGCTCACTGCCCACCGTAGACTACCTTCGCCGAAGGTCCTTCGGTGAGGACATTTCGCAATTCTCCCACTTGGACGCAGTCTCCAGTACCAGCGATGAGGGCGTATGTCGTCTTGTGTGTTGCCTTGGCTGCCATGGCCGCGGTGCAAGGCCAAGAAACGACCAAGTCCGGCGTGAAATACATTGACTACTCGTCTTTGAAGAAAGCCACGAAGGTGTCATCGGTTGAGCAAACGTCGTCAGGCTCCCAGGACAACCAGCAGCAGCAACAACAGCAACAGCAGCCTACCGTTACTTTCGAGCCCCAAACGATGAGGCCGGACCCACGCGCGACAGAAGCCCCGACACCTGAACCGACGTTGCCACCAACGGCAGCACCGACTCCGGAGCCGACCCCAGCCCCGGCTCCTGCTCCGACGGTCCCCTTCGAACTCAAGACGATCGGCCACGACGAAGTCAAGCCATTCCCGCAACCAGAGCCCGTCACGATCTCCGAGAGGGCTGGCGTCAAGTTCAAACCCCAGATCCAGATCCGGACTGGTTGCGTTCCGTACCCCGCCGTCAATGAACTGGGTGAGACCAGCGGCGGACTCCAGACGTCGGGTAGTCCCAGAGGAGGATGCCGAGGCTCTGGCCACGGATCGCAAGTCTACGGACGATCCACCTGGTACAGCGGTATCTGGACTATCATGTACTCCTGGTACTTCCCCAAGGACTCGCCGTCCTCCAGAATGGGTCACCGTCATGACTGGGAGCACGCCATCGTGTTCATCGACAACCCGGAGGTGCCGGAACCGAAGATCCTGGCCTGCTCTGTGTCATCGCACGACGGATACAAGAAGTACAACCCGTGCCCGCCGTGGGTCATTGATGGCACGAGCCTCAAGGTCCGTTACAAACACGCTTGGCCATTGAACCACGACCTGGACACCACCGGAGACGCCGGCACCTTCCAGGACCTCATCATGTGGAATCAGATGACGGACTACGCTCGCAGGGCTCTGAACGAGACCAAGTTCGGCAAAGCCAACACGCCCATGAACGACTGGAACTTCCTCTCTAAAATCGAGAAGGCCTGGCCGTTTTAAAAGCGTCAACGGCTTTTTGTAAGCTGGAACCTATTGTGTCTAGCAGTAGTGAGGTACACACAAGAGCAGCATACAGGACCAAGTGAAGTCTAACTGAATACGAACAACGCAAAAGTTGCATCGTTAATTCCTCGACGAGTCTCCTTTATACCATTCCTTTCTTCGACTTTCGCCTTTTATGGCTCAAAACATATTCAACTAACCAGTACTACTAGTAAAAGGTAAACAACATGTTTTTTCTTGAACGCGACACATGAACACGCCACTTTCAACACCTACAGGGCTCCAGGCTTAGCGCAAACTCTGGTGAGTCTAGTTCTGAGCCACGCTTTCATCCTTCGAGGGGGCAGGAGCCGTCGAGTTGTACGAGGACGCGGCATCTTCAGGAACCGACGGCGCCGGGGTGGTGGTGGCCTCTTCGGTCGTCGTGGTTTGTTCCATCGCTGGTCTTCGACACGGACTGCGTGACTCCATTCGAGTCGGTAACACTGGCAGTCATTGAAGCGCCACCCGCCGCCGAAGGGAACGGCGTGGCGGCGCCAGTAGTCGACACTCCACCCGACGTGGCCCCACCAGAGGTGGTACCGGTCGATGTTGACTTTGTAACAGGGTAGCAGATGTACTGCACCACCTGGTGAACGAGGACCTACGAATGCATGAAGATCGCAGCGATCATGAAGAGTCACAGCGGCTGGACGGACCTATGACGAGGAGTCGCAGTAGAAAGATCGCAATGGGTGAACGGACGACAGAGGCCCACGACACGCTCGGGCAGCTGCTGGACGAAGTGAGTAGGACAATCGACGGAGTGGTGACTGGGTTGACTTCGGAGGCGGCCGACGGACCTTTGGACGAGCTCAGTTCGCAATTTGCGCCGGCCTGGACGGACGACCTCACTTCGCAATTGGCATCGGAGAGAGCAGACGGCTGGACGGGCGACGACGACCTTGCTTCTCGACTGAGAGTGGCACGGACGGACGACTTGACTTCAGACACGGAAACGGAGTAAACGGAAGACGGACGGAAGGCACTTGGCCTGGTACGGACGCATTTGGACGGTGAGTTGGACGACTGTCACCTGGACAGCAGGCTGACGACGCATTTAGGACGGCGAGTTGGACGACTGTCACTTGGACAGCGGCTGACGACGCACTTTGGACGGACGGACGGACGGTGGACGGACACGGACGGAACTTGAGGTGGACTGGGCACGACGGACGACGGAGGTGACGCATAGAACTGGTGAGCGCAGAACTGCATTGGTGGTTCGAGTCTGCTGACGGCCGCGACGATTAGGACGGGCACCTGAGGCGTGGAGATTCCAAGTGGTTAAGTGGGCGTTGGCTTACGAGTTCAGCGGCGGCATCGACGGCGTGTTAGTGAACAAGACGCAGCGGGGAACGGACGGATAGGTTTATTGGACGTAAATAAAATAGGTTGTGCAGCCAGTCGGGCTCACACCGGCGCGGAAGACAAAGTTGTCGACCGACGGCCATCCGGATTTTGGACCTCTATCAGCATTGGACGAACCAAACTCTGCGGGTGGAGAAGCAACTCGTTACAACTTGTTCGCGCTAGAACCGATGTCCACACTGATGGCTTCACCGTTGCTTGTCTTCGAGACGGAGTGGGTTGCGCCAGTGGAATCGTTGACGCTGGCGCTCACGGATGCACCACCTTGCGTGGATGAGAACGGCGTCGCAGCCGCAACTCCAGCCGTGGTGGACGCCGAGTCGAAGTTCTTGTTGACACTAGCGCTCCAATTCGCGCCACCCGTTTTGCCCGTCTGAGAGTCGACATTGGTGTCCGCTCCAATGTCAACCTCGCCAGCAGTGGCACCACCGACCACGGCAGATCCGCTCAAATCAGCACCATTGTAGACGACACCGGTCGCAGCGTCAGCGTCGACAGCATTTGCACCACCAGCCACAACGTGTTGCCGTCGTTGCTATCGAGATCGGCTCCGATATCTACATCCGTGTCAATATCCGCGTCTGCACCAAGCCCACCGACGCCAGCAACACCAGCACCCACGTTGATTCCATCTTCAGAATCAAAGTCAGCGTTTCCGTTCGTGTAGCCCGCACCGACACCGACTTGAGCTTTACCATCGCCCCCCATACCAGAGTCCTGGTCAGCAGTGGCCTCCCAACCAGGACTGGCATCAAGCGTGCCATACGGTTGAGCAGTTTGCACTCGTGCGTTCACTTCCCCCGAAAGGGTCATTCCCACTGCGCAGAGAGCGATCAGAGTCTTGCAGGGGAGCATGGCGGCGCGTTGGGTTTGTCGTCGCTTGAGGAGACGAATGCAAATTGGAAAATGATGTTGATCGTCGTCGAGTAACGCTCCATTGCGCTCTTGCGGACCTAGCGTACACCCGTGGTGATCGACGATGTGGGTCTTCCGGTAAAACAACAGTCGATACAGCTCCAGTTGCCATGCTCCTCTTTGGGCTGTGTATCGTGATAACTCTATGATCTTCCCACTTAGTACCACAAGCTCGAACACGAAAGACCTCCGTTTGCTACATGCTGGCTTGGTGGGTGTGGTGACCAGAGTGTTTACCATGAACGAATTCGTGCTGCACAGCCACAAAAATACGCATCCGGATGAATAATGTTGCGTTTTGTATCGGTGAAGCTGAAATTGTTTAGCGCATGATCAAACCTGCTGTAAAACGGAGGGTGAGTGCTGCATCTTCGACCAGATCGACCGGCTTCAACCGCGCGCCTTCACCTGGAACGGTTCCAGTGGACACCACGACATTGTCAGCTGCACGATACTCAGAAACCAAACATCAAAAACTGGCGGACACATCCATCTTGTGGGAAAATGCTGCGTCCTAACCAAACCATAATGCTACTGTTTGTATGCCCGAAGTTGAAGTTGCTCTGGATCCCGTGGTGGCGGACCTCACGAATCTGACAATCTTCTGTACAACGCACAACTTGGCGCTGATGAGCGAGGTCTCGACGAGGGCGCATGCTACCAATTATTACAACGATACCAGTACCGGTTCGTTGGTGCGCGAAGTTGGCTCCAACCAGACTGGCCAGCCTCACGTGTACGTGCTGTTTTCGCGTGCTGCTTGGCCATTTGACAGCTGTGCGGTGATCATACGAGCACCTGCCAAGGAGTCCATGCTACCGCTGTTCGAGCGGCAAAGGTGGATATAGCGACCACCTGGGTGTCCGCATACTCGCTAAAGAAGCTGGTCATCAGCGTCCACCAAGTGTCGAATTGGCACCTGCACGAGGCAGCGCAAAGCAGACACCACTTGGATACTGTTTGTCGTCTAGCTGTGCATGCCACGCTGTCGCGCGAGACCCTCATCGGTCACACAGAGATCTGCTCAAGATAAACAGCGAAGTGAAGTTCCCGTTTAATTTCAGTACGCCATAGTCCTTTGTAAAAGATCCGTAAGTTGCATCTCGCTATGAAGGTCGAGTAAAATAATACTGCAATACACGGAATCACGGATTTTATTGTGTTGCCAGAAAATATTAATTTGAGTATTGCATTTTACCCAAGCCGGTGTCACGACGAGGGCAACCGAATGCGAATGTGCTCGGGAAAGGATATTTGGAAATGGAATTTACACCACCCATTACAAATAATAAAATAAAACCTAAAGTAAATAATAAAGGTGTTCCAAATTTTAAAGAACCACCCCATAAGGTAGCTAACCAACTAATTTTTTTAATACCAGTTGGTACAGCAATAATCATAGTAGCTGCTGGTTTAGTCCCTCCAGCAGTAACTTCGCTGATGGCAAGAACCTTTCGCACACGTTTGGCGTCGCTCTTGCAATGATGGCGTCCATAAACTTGCATTTTAAGGTGGCCAGAAGAGTGCCAATTAATTCAAAAATGAATTCTAGCGCAAGCATTAATAATTCTGTTAAAATATTATAATATATTTTATGAGTTATTATTTTTTACCCATCCCTGCGTGACACGACACGCTGCGGACCCAAACACTTCAAGAACAAGAACATACCCAACAATCCAAACCATGCTCAGCAGTACCAAGATCACCGCGCTTGCGTCGCCATGGCTGCGCTCTCGAGTGGCGCCTACGCTGAGAAGGAGGCCGCCCAGACGTTCGGGCTGCTCGGCGCCGGACTTCACGGCCGAGCTGGGTACGGGCGGGGTGTTGTCATCGGAGCGGGTGTGGGTGGTGCTGGCTACGGCAAAGGGTACGGCGGTGCTGGTCTGAGCGGTGCCGGTTACGGCGGAGGATACGGTGGGGCTGGCATCGGCGGTGCGGCTGGAGTGCTGCCGGAGCTGGGATTGGAGGGGCTGCTGGCGCCGGAATTGGCGTTGGTGGTGGAGTGGGCGGCACCGCGGGTGTCGGCGGCGGTGTGAGTGGCAACGCTGGCGCTGGTGTTGGCGGTGCCGCCGGAGCTGGAATTGGCGGCACTGCTGGCGTCGGTGTCGGTGGTGGAATTGGCGGCACTGCTGGCGTCGGTGTCGGTGGTGGAATTGGCGGCACTGCGGGTATTGGTGGCGGCGTAAGCGGCAATGCGGGTGTCGGTGGTGGCGTGAGTGGCAACGCAGGTGTCGGCGGTGGAGTGAGTGGAAAGGCTGGCTTGACTGGCGGCGCTGGTGTCGGCGGCAATGCGAACGGAGCTGCCGGTGGAGGCGCACAGGCGAGTGCGGGAGCTACAGCGACAGGAGCCGGAAATGCGGGGGCCGGGGCTACTACCCAGAAGGGGTACCGCAAGCTGCGCTCGGAGAAACTCAACTGAACTATGTGTTCGTCGACGCACCTCTGTTAGGAAGCAGCTCAAGCTCAGCCTTGTTGTCGTTGTCGCCGTTGTCTGTAACGTCACTGAAAATGAATGTTTTGTTTCTGAAGTACACCTATTTGGTTAGTGCCGTTGATGCGTATATTTATTGGCCGCAGTCTGTTTGCTACTTGTGGCGATAGGAATGCTGAACGCCCGACAAATGAGTTGTCGCTTCTCGAGTTTGAGACCAGAGTCTACGTACAAATTGGCAGTGGCAACTGGGTAAACGCTTTCTTCTGCGAGCGGCAGGCACGAGCACGAAGAAGAAGAACTTACATTTACTTTGCTGCAGATTTCGTGCGAGTGGGCGTGGCGGCCACAGTGCCCACCGCGCGTGCATGAACGAAAATAATCAGGCCGTTCGATTCAGATATAAATTGTCACGGTATGATGGTGGATAACAAATGTGTAGTGGCTTCACGTGTTTGCTCTCGTGTCAGTTGCTCGTGTTTGATGATCAGGGAGTCTGGTTACTTCTTCCATGCGGGCGTTGTCATGTGTGCACCACGGCCCCGACCTCCAGGACCGGGAGCCGCTGCTTGCTGTGGAGCACCAAAACCCAACTGCATGGGCTCTCCGGATGAGAACCCAAAATCGGCAGGGGCACCAGCGGCGTTTGGTGGCGAGTTGAGACCGTAATTCTCTCCGTAGAACTCGTTGACCAGTGCGGCAGCCCACTTGGACAAGTGTTCTTCACCGCATTCGAACTGAACGGTCTCCAGTGCATCGATCCCTTCGTTAACCTCAACAAGAGCAACGCCCCGAGAAGCCACACGCAACACGTTTTCGATAAAGCGTAGCGAATTGCCGACAATGGCCACATCCGCAACCGTCAAAAGATGTAAGAAGCCTTTCAGGATGTTTTCATCCAGAGTCAGCACCTTCTCCATATGCGCCGCGCTTGTAAGTGCGATGTTGGTGAGTGCGAATGCCACTTCACGGCGCACCTCATAGCTACCGTCCTTGAATTGCTGTCCCAGCAGTGGAAGTAACTGCGCTTGCATCAGCATTTCGACGACGGCGGCTTCCGTAGCAGCGAGATTAGAGACCACCCATGCCGCCTCAGCAGCTAGCGACTTCTGCTGCGCTCCAGCTGCAACAGGCTGCAGAAATTCACGCAGCTTTGGGAGCACCACCGAGTCTGTACTCAGCAATCGGCGAACGAACGGCATCTGCCACTCATCAGTGTGATGATCTGGCGAGCCGCAGCAGATATTGCCGAAGACACGCAGAATAGGAGTCAGCAGAAGCTCGTTGTTCGTGGAGAAATACGGCAGCAGCAAGTCCACGAGACTGTTTTCAAGCCAGAGCTTCAGATATTCTTCCTCACGTGCCGTCAAGAAGCTCAACAACCACGCAACCTCCACCACAATGTCTTCGCTGAAGGTCGCCGGCGAGCTGGGTTGCGACAAACCCTTCACAACCACCGGAATGATACCCGCATCAACGAACGGCTTGGCCGGGGTCTCGAACCCGCGAGCCAGGTTCGACAGAGCCCATGCACTGGTCTTGGCCAGCTCCTTCTCACTGGGGTTGCTCAGGAGCTTGACCAGGGGCAAAACGGCTCCATTGGCAATGAGTTGCTGACGGAACTCCTCGCAGTCCGCCGCAATGTTGCCGAGCACCCAAGCGGCGTGCTCCGCCAATGAGTGATTGGATCCTTCCAGGAACTGCAGCAGTCGAGGCACCGCTGGCAGCACCAACTTGGTGTGCTCGTACTGGCCACTAGCAATGTTGGTCAGACACCACAAGATCTCACGGTACACTTCTCCACCCGTACGCGTGGCGCTCGCCAGCGGGGACGCCGAGTTGAGCAGCGCCACCATCACGGGCACGATCTGCCACAAACAAGCACCAGCATTGCCACAAATTAGCCACCAAACTATTTGTGTCCCGAGCCAAATGTCTCACAAGTCGGCACCCGGGACCAAATAAGAGCACGCAAACTTCAAGAGGGACCCAATTGACCGGTCACAGAACCCACCCCGGACTCGATGATCTGCTCCACGGCCTCGTAGTCGTTCTCGTGCGTGGCCAGCAGCACGCGGATCTCCTTGAGCGTCTCGAAGCGCGCCTGGCTCTGGGCCGCCGACGCGTTGGTCGTGTCCCCCAGCACGCGGACCAATTCGGCGATGCTGCGGCCTGTAAGCGGCGGCTGGTCGGCCGACATGAGTCGGCGGCGCTTGGTCTGCACGGCGGCGCGGCGCTTGTCCTTGCGCACCTGCGTGGTGGTGCGCTTGGCGCCGCGCCTTGAGCGCGCGGGACTCGGCGGCCGCGTCGTGCTTCTTGAGCGAGCTGCGGGGCGTGCGAGGCGGCATCTTCTGGAGTATGGCGAGAATAGTCCGACCAACCACGTCTATGTGATATGGAGACCCTAAAATAGTCCTATTTTGGTCCGAATGGCGTCGGATGAAAGAGAGGAAGACGCTGCAGTCATGAAGGCGATGGATATAGAGTCATATTAAAGTGTGACTAGTGCGGATGAACTGAGGAGTTGTAGGCAACTAACGATTTCAATTGGTGTTGTCAGCGACGTCCAGCTCGGCGCCCGGATTCGGGTTCTGGATCACGATGAGCGCGTACTCCTTGTCTAGCAGGCAGGAGCACAAGCATCAAGTGACAATAGCAACGTCAGTTGAAAAAGGTTCTACAGAAACGGTAAAGTTGATCTTTGCCACGCTGTACCGGGCGCGATCATGATCTCGTGCTTCTTGGAGCGGATCCGGAGGAACGTCATGTCGTTCGTCGGGTCCAGCGTGCGGATCGTGGACTTGGCCTTGGCCGCCAGCTGCGAGATGAGTGCCGCGTGGTCCATGGCGAACTCCTCGTCGCTCGTGCTCGAGTAGATGGGCACGCCCTCCTGGTTCACGATGAGCACGGCCTGCACGCCCTTGTGGCTCTTGATGCGCTTGATGGTCTCCTCGGCCTCGTATCCTGGCTGGTGACAGTAGACACACAGAGGAAGTTAGACATAGCACAGGTCTCTACAGGGGGCACGGGATTGCGACGCACCATCGTGAAGGACGACTGCAAACGGCGGAGCTAATAATCCGACGCGTCCGGTCAGGAAAAAGTGTTTGGCAGATGGCTACATGGATAATGTTACTTAAGCCTTACTTATTCATTCTTTCAGCCTTAGGAGAGCGATTTCTAAACGGCGCATCTTTTGATTTTTTTGAATTTTGCGGTGATTTTTAGGAATTTTGGGTGTATGCGCATGCAGTTCTTTATCTGCGCACCAGTGTTTTTTATCCGCTCACTTGGCATTTGTAAGGACGATCCATGCGCTAAACTCGCACGGGACGACCCTTCAGATGTCTGAATGTGCTAGACGTCGATAATCCTCCCTTCGCTTAATTCAAGCCGCGCGGCTATTGAATTTTTCAGCAATTCACGGTACTTTTCTGGTTAAAGTTACGACTGCAACAGACTGGTATCGACCAACTTGATAGAAATCAACTTGAATGGGGTGTCACAGTGTTTGTAGAGAGCATGAAGGGTCGTTTTGGGTGTGGGGTGATGAGAGACGCCAAAAACTCCCGCTTAAGTTAATCGAAGCCGACTTCTCGGCCAATCAGAGCAGAGATTAAATATGGATGCTGGCCATTCGACTTGAGTTATCACACACGAAAAGGCCACAGTAGAAAATGGAAGGAATTAAATAGAAATAGAAACGGTGCGTGCAATGACCAGCGAGCGCCTCATTCTCACTTCTGCCACAGACGCTCAAGCCAGCAGCACCTTACTGGATACGCCCGCACTGTCAGGGCAGCGCGGCATCAGCGGGTACGCGCACACAGCTATGGAGCTCACTGCGCGCTTACTGACTAATAGTTAATTCTCGTGCTGTTGGTTATCTACTGGCGCAGAGGCAGCTACTGTTGTGAATGCTGCGACGGCTTCAGCTCTGCTACGAGATGGGATAGTACGTGACGCCTTATGCAATGAGGTGTGTATTTTGGTTAAGAGAGGCACTAAATCATCTGTATGTTACTTATTGAACAGGCCATCGCAATCGTGACCAGATTCAGCTCTCAGGACTTCGCACTGAGCAGTCAGCTACATCATCACGGTGACTCGAAGGCGCCGAACGTTTTGTTGGCGCTGTAGAACCTCCCCATGGTCTACATCGTCAGGTCGCCCACGATCGTTAGCTCGGCCGACACAGACGACACCAGTCAGACCGAGTGGTTGTTGTGGCCCGTGTCCACGTAGTCCGGATTCAAAGCCACAAACGTGTTGGTCCACGAGCGGGTGTTCTTGTTGAGCACAGCCTTGGGCCGTTCGACTGGCCGAAGAAGTCGATGTTCTCCTCGACGCTGCTGCCAAGACTGCTCAACACGAACGGGATTTGCGCCACGGTGAAGCGGCTGTGGTTCTTGGCCGCGAGTCCCACGGTCGGCAGCAGAGGACACACTGCGTTTACGTCGTTCTGGCGTATGAACGCTTTCTTGGTGACGGACTGCAGATCTTCTGCAGCGTAGATGCCGGCGTTGTTGAAGAGCACGTCGATGGGCACGTCTTGGAGTCCACGGGCGGCAGCGACCACCGACGCTTCGTCACCTGAGTCCAGCACTAAAGGGCGAGAGCGCGACGAGCTGTGAACACCTTTAAACACAGCAGACTCGGAGTAGCACGAAGATGGTGCACGTCGGCTTCGGTGTTGCTGCTGGCGCGGATCGTGTCGGTGACACTCCATCCCATGTTCGAGTATGCAACAACAGTAGATGTGTACTCGCAATGCTACCCCTAGTTTTACGCGTACTTGCAATACATCCAATTTCAATTCACACTCGCTAAGCATACAGAATAAGCCTGTACTTGAAATCTTTTTCCCAACATAATTTATACTATCTGACACCGTTCATTAAATGCATTTTGACATTACGGAAGCAGCAAACTAAACAATAAACATAACCTAAACAAACTTACAATGCGCAATGCTAGGCTAGCCTGCAAGGTCACATCGGGCGAAGGAGCATCAAAGCTCCACTGGACGTGCAGGGCGCTGGAACCGCATACCGTGGAAACGGTTGATGTGGCGGCGAATGGCGAGCTGGGTTCCTTTGAATGCGCACTTGTAGACAAAGCAGAACGGGTCCTCAACGGCACGAACATCGTCGAACTCCCTGACAATTTGCGGATGGTGATTGGTCGGTCGATCCGTAAATGGTGTGTCCAGATACGCGTGGAGTGACAAGTTGTTGGACTCGTAGGCAACCGGTGCGATGATGAAATCACCACGGTAGAGCAGAACATCACCCTTATTGAGTTCAATGAGTCGACAATTGGACCGCACGGCGGTGTGGTGGTTCCAACCAAACCCGTAGAAGTAGATGTCATCTTCAGTTGCCACTACAATCGATCCCGGCAAAGAGCTCGCATCCATGACGTCAGCCCCCTCTGGCACTGATGTGAAGTCGCGTCGGGCAGCAGGTTCATACGTTCCAGGGATGGGCTTGACGAATTCCCAGTCGTGAGCGCTTGAATTGATGAAAAAGGTGCGATAGCACGGCTTGAGTGAGCGCGACATGGCTCGGGCCGGTTGATCTGCGACTGCAGCATGAAGTAGGGCTTCGTCGTGGACTAGGCCATCGTCATCATCCAGACCATCCCCATCGTCCACGTCTTCATGCTCGGACAAAGCTTCGTCCTCGGGCAGGTTCTGCATGAACCCCTCACCGGCAACATCGTGTAGGAGATCGGCAGTCCAGTTGGTGGTCTGGCGAGCCAATGCTCTGTATTGATTGATAACGCATTCGCGGACAGCGTTGTAGAACACGACACAGCCATCCCTCTCGAACCGTTGATACACGTGCATGAGTACGGATCGGTTGGTCAGTGGAGGGTAGTGCGGGGAAGCTGGTGAATTTGAAAATAAGCACGAGTGCATATATCAAGCGGCGATGCATATTGGCAGGTCGCTGTTCTTAACTCAACAGGGTACCGAACACATCGTTAAGAGCCCCTTAGAATTCTCACGAGTTGCGCACTATATTCTTCACTTAGTACCTATTGGCTTACTTCGATAGATATGATCCACTTCGCCAAGGTTCAGTTCTGGTGGTCCATCCTTAAAATAATGGTGCATTGGTGCCTTAAGGAAGCTCTACATCAACACCAATGGTAGGGGGTCGATAAACTGTTTCGTTTTTCTTCTGTACTGCGATTGCGGCGTAGTTGTAAAAGGAAACCAGATCATGGCAAACGAGCACGGGTGCATGTAGCTAGCATGTTGTTGGTGCAGTATCCCGATCGAGTAGTTTTCTGGAATAAAAAACTTGTTTTCCGCGGAACGGGAAGCACTGCGTGCGCCAACACCAAGTTAGTTATAGAAGCCGCTCAAGCCAACGGTTTTCGCCCTAAGTCCGAGATCGTCTGATCGACGACCCGAGGTTTTGTCCGTAGTGGCCGAGCTTGGCTGTAGGAGTAGTTGTAAGGCGATCCATTCATTTGTGGTCTCGCCTCGCATCGGACACAACGCTCAAGTCCACACGGGCTCGCGACAAAAGGCCCGCCGTAGCGCTCACGACACCAGCGCCGGCCTTCTGCCGCCCCGTACCGGCACCCGCTCACCTCCTACTACCCTACATTTGGGGGGCTGTTCGCGAGCGCCGCTACCGTCCGACACAAGACCGCCGCCTCGTCGAAGACCTACCAGCTAAGTACCCTCTTTGGGCACCGAGACCATGCGTATGTACGTGTGGTAGCAGTGTCAGCAGAGCCCGCTCGGCCGTCATTCGTGCCTCTCTGCGCAAAGTCTGTCCACACCGGCCTCGAATCGCAAGGACAACTTCGTGCCCGACGGCAATGTTGCTCCCTCAGCGGACGGCCTCTCGCTCCAACTGCAGAGCCGCTCCCTCGGTCTCCGAACTGGGCCAAGCTCCCACCGACGTTCGCCACACGACCATCCAGCTCCTGACCGGTGATGGACAGACCAAGTTATGAGGGCCGCGACCGGCGCCCCGAGAACGTGGCGGCCAATCTGCCGACCACACGTCACATCGCGACGGTCTCGCCTTTGAGGCACTACTCGATTCCGATCCACAACTGGTACTCACCTGCAATGTTACGTGTCATGTTTGTAGGCTGGCAAGGCGATCCGTCCATTACCACTTCGGCAATCATTCTTTGGGGGCTGCCCCAGCGCGACTCCCTTCGAGATCCGCACTGGGGCTTGCCTTCACTAATAATGAACGGATCGCCTGTGCCCCCAACGCACCAGTCTTGAGAGTGAACGAGGAAAAACTTACCTCACGGCTTACCTCACGGCCATGCGGTTCTGTCTCTACGTATTGGCTCACTTCCATAGATCGACTTGGTTGGGTTGAAGCATTGAAGGTTCATCCGTAAAAATATGGTGCGCGGGGTTCTCGTGAAAGCTCGATGGACGAATGTGCCCATGACGTCGATTCTGGGTCGAGTGGAGATGCAGCTGCTTGCAGCCTCAAATGCTTCAGTTTTGGAAGATCGAGCCAATAGGTACAGCAAAATGCGGTATGCTGCTAGGCATCACCTGTCCAACCTACACAACCAGTTATGTATATGCCTCCCTACACGCAACGACAGGTAGGATATTAAGTACTACGGGCTCTCATTGTTCATTTTGAACGATGGCAGCAAAGCCATCCCAGCCCCCGAGACTTTCACGCGAAAGTCGAAGAAGCCCGCCCTGGTAACAGTCGTGAGAGAAGCGATTATCAGTACCGCTCAAATAAGTAATACCAACAGCGGCATCCCCACGATAACATCGACCTCGTACCAGCGCATGAGGGAACTGCTGGCCTTCAAGGCCACCCTCGGTTGTTGTGGACACCGTGGACGGTGCGTATTGCTGAGTATTAAGGTTGACATCGTAATGAATTAATTCGCGGCTTTGCATTGTGCAAAACTAGGATTGAAGATCCATAGCAAAGACGCAGAACAACGCGATCATGCGGTGATTCGTATGCGGCTTCTCTGGATCTCCACCCACACGCACAAACAATTGCAATTCGTCCGCCTCCACCTCGTGGACGCCAACGCACCGGAGAGCCTGTCTGAAATGCTAACTGTGGGTTTGTATTGCAGCTACTTTGAAGTGAAATGCGTGCAACTAAGCGAAGTCTTTAGGTTTTCCGCGACCCGTACGAATCCAATCGCCAGGATGTCGACTCGATGCTGCTGACTGCTACGGTGTGGAACATCGAGAGCGATTCAGAACTACTTCCTCCTCCAGGGTGGTCGTGGAGATCAGCGACTACACCAATCTGCAGGCATACGCGGATACGCAATGTCAGTTCACGACGCGACCGAGCCACCTAACATGGGAACTACCGGCTCCGTAAACCACGCCAGGCAGAAAATGTAGTTGCAGTTAAGTTTGCATAGTTGATCCAGGCAGATCGTAGTTTTCACAAATGGATACACTTTGTACAGACTCCGCCCACAAACTGAAAAGGGTGGACCTTCTAAGTTCTCACAGGATATAAAGTATGTACCGAATATAGAGTATCGCAATTCAAAAGTACAACACTTCTCTTCAAATTAAGAAGTCGCTCCGGAGTGATATCGTCCCATGCTTCGTCAATCCACTTCATTCCTTGCAGTTGGTCAACATAGTAGATGCTCTTTCCCTCCGGAGCTTTGCCCGGCATCGTCTTGTCAGCCCTATCGCATGCCAAACTCATGTTGTTAGCGCGATAACCACTCTTCGCCGCCGCAATAATCCCTGCGCCCATAGGCTGGAGATATGACGTAGTGTTGGGCGGCAACTTCTGCACAGTAATGCTGGGGGGATTCAAAATTCAAACCTTAAGTGTGGACCACATAAGGTGCGGGCTGCATTTTCCTGCTGAATACGCAAAACCTGATACAACCGATTTTGCAAGGGTATAAGCAGGATGTAGTTTTCAGTTTGTGGGCGGAGTCTGTATTATACATGATGGATACATAATTGCGACCGTCCAGCCCTTCTTGCGAGCGGAGTCATTTCCAGACTCACCCAGTGAGAATCAGGTCAGAACGTAGCCGGCTTAATGCTTGTTTGTGTGATCAGCATACTTACCTTCTCCTACATACAGATGACCAAGCGACAAGGGGCAACAAACTACAGCAGGAGGGAGATGGAGCTCTTGTTGGATCTCGCAAGAAGGCTTGCGCCTTTGTACCACCAGTCCCGAGACCGCGTTGGGTCTCGGGACTGGTGGTGCTGCTGCTGCCGAGTCTGGGAGTCGTGGGGTCCTCGCACGGCTTGAGGACCGCCTGGCCCAGATGGGCCGGAACGTGTCGGCGCTCCAGGATCGGGTGAACCGTCGGGCCCATTCGTCCGACATGGACGAGGGCGTATCGCCGGATCCAGCAGCTGCAAAATGGCTGTTGGGGATCTGGAGAGACGGCCGGGAGTGCAGACGTATGCGCATCCGCAGCCGTCTGGTCCGGCGTACGCTCCACCGCATGGTCAGGCGTACGCCCAGGCGCACGCTCCTGCGTTTGCGACATCGTACGGCTACAGGCGCGTACCAGGCTTACCCAGCCGCGTACGGGACCCCATCGGCTTATGACCCGAGCCGTGGGTCTTCCGTTTCCCAATCTTGGGATTACGGACGGGGTCGTTCGTCGGCGCCCGAGCCTCCTTCTCGCTTTCATAGAGCTGGCACCTCCTCCTCACGAAGATGATGGATCGCCTGGGGAGAGTCTTAAATCTACCCTCTTATTGGTAAATCGTCCCCTTTGACCAGGGACCCGTGAACTGCCGTTCACAGAGAGTTTGTATACTCTCGGAAGCCAAGCTTCCTCTAGCGCAAGGTGCCGTGTGACCCGTCACAGATGTTGTACTGGATTGATCAAAGAAATATGGCCTCATCATTCGGACGAGCTATTTGGGGTCATCATCACAAGGCTCGATTGACTAACTTCCATTTTTAAGAATCTTTAAAGCTAAATCAACCACGCTTACTTTAAGCACCGAGTGATAGACAAGCTGATATGCGTTCTTAATTAAAATGACCAAGTGATGCACAACTCTCCCTCTCAACTACTCTCAAATTTTCCAACTTTGCGGGATGTTCAATGAGGTGGCGCCATCGTCGCAAGATACATTTACTTTTGTGGAGAATGCATACCGTCATGCTTCATGTTGACTACAGTACGTAACGATATTCATTTTCAGGAAATACAAGTCCAAAAGCCAAGCATGCAAAGTGTAACGAGTTCGCTCGGCAGGCATTGCCAATTCGTCTATCGTCATTGCAATGTATTTGGGGTAAATGTAGTAGTAGGTCTCTACCCTTCCAACAACTTAGTGTAGTAGGTCTGGTTGTTCCAGCGGTGTCGGAGTTGTGGTGAGGTGCCTTACAGAATCGCAGAAATACGTTGAACTAGGAACACTCGAATCCCGGATTGGAACTCGGGTGGGCGTGTGTGTACCCGCTTGTGATCCTTTGCCTTGGGTTCTTCCTAAGGGCTACGCTGTGGGCCCAGACGTGCGTCGGCCACACCAGCTGCCTCCGATGCCAGATTGTCTCCAAATGCACCAAGTGAAGCTGCTCTCGGACTTGGCTGGTCCCAGATTGCATGTGTCTTAACTTCTCCCCAAATGCCCCGGGGTTTTCTTGATATACAAACTTCACTTCACACAAACGCTGTCCTCTTTCTTCCAGACCTTCGGATTCAGGTCTTGACGGCCTCTTTTTCACTCTACGGTTCCGGCTCGGAACCGCGTACAGTCTCTTCTTTCCTCTACGATTCCGGCTCAAAACCGCGTGCAGCCTCTTCTTTCCTCTACGGTTCCGGCTCAGAACCGCGTACCGGCCTCTTCACTTGCTCCTTCCAGTTCCGGCCACGGAACCGGGATGACTCTGCTTCAACTTCTTCTCTTTGCGACCCTGAGTTCTGGGACGGCTGACTGACTCCGCTTCCACTTCTTCTCTTTGCGACCCGGAGTCTGGGACGGCACTAGGAGTTGTCGGTCTGGGATAGACCTGTCGTAATCCAACGCACTCACTCACACGCTGGGACTTCCGCGCACCACGCCGATTTAGGCGAGAAACTTAGCGGGTCCAAGAACCACTATCTCGGATTGCCACTGCCACACGGACCAACCAACGAATCCGAGAACCACTATCCCGGGTATCGCTCTGCCTGAAACCCCACGAAAGATCACCTTCCTCCGGAAACACGAAGCACCACAGGAAACCCGCCGAAACAGAAGACCAAGTAGTGGGTACACAAAATAACAAAGTCGACCACGCCGAAACACGATAAACTTGGTTAACTTGGAGTTGAATTGCATTGGGATGATCACCTTACACCCGTCTACCACCTGCTCTACACGAGAACAGTAGTGTCGAGGCTGATCGAACGCACTTGCGGTCTACGGGGCAAATTGAACTCTGATTGAATCAAAACACATTCAAATGCAAGAACAACTAAGCATAGGGCGCGGTTCACTACTCTCTCCTTCTCTTGGGTACATCTTGACTTCGAGGTGAGACTGACGACAGAGCTTGGCTTGTGCGCAGCTTGAATAAAATGACGACCTGCGATTGGTCAATCCAGAATAAAAGTCCGGGGCTCGCCAACATTCCTGAAATCCGGCTTGCGATTGGCCAACGAGGGTAAGCAATCCGATGTTGACACCTGCCACTGACCTAATTTGTACCACGGTATCCGGTGGCGGCGTCGCTTCACGAAAGATTTTGGCGACTCTTCCGAGGCGACTCTTCCGGGGCAGTTGCACGAAATCTTGTAACGAAGATCTCAGCGGCCAGCCTCCATACAGAGTCTCAGCATCCTCTCTCTCGCTCAGTCTGAGACGCCTACCATGTACTCGGATCTGGGACCAGAAACCTCCGCACCGCACACACCACTACATGACTCGGATCTGGGACCATTCTCTGAGACTCGGACACAACACTGGGATCCTGGATCACTCATGAGCTGGGATTCGCGTCACCGAGGCACTACGACCTGGGATCTGGGATCATCGTCTGGGAGTCACCACATGTTGGGTTGGGGAACGGGAGCAAGTTCAGGTTGCGGCAAATCTTTGGTGGACTGCTTATGTGTCGTCCTCTGCTGACCTCAAATTCCAGAAGTGGGGGTTGACTTACGGTCGATGGGTGCAGTCGAAAACTTTTGAGACGCCTCATCACAGAGTAGCTCACGCACCCGAAGGATGATCCCCTGAGCAGCCACGTGCTCCAGGAGCTCCTCGGTAACCTCGAGGTCCTTGTCGTCGAAGAACTTGAGCCGAGAGGCGTGCACGTCAACTTTCGCACCGGTTACGAGGTGCTTCACCTTGAACTCGTTATAGGGTTGGGCTGCGGTGACTGCGTAGAGACCGATCCACGTGACCAGTAGTTTGTTCTTCGCTTTCTCGTCCACACGAGACCGCAGTACATAGTCGCCCACGTTGAAGTTGACAATGTTCTCTCCTCGTTCTTTCTTTTTGTTGAGCAGGGTTCGCTTGAGCCGGGCGTCTGCAACCGCTCTATGCATCTCGCGAATACTAGCCCGTAGTTGAACCAAGCTCGACTCGATCTCTTCCGAGGTTCGAGTCGGCTGTACACTGGGAGCCACCTCTGGCCCCAAGTAAACAGCCTGCAGTGGCGACGGGGGCTCCAAGCCGGTGAACAGCTCGCCAGGCGTCTTTCCTGCCAATGACGGCACGGCAGTGTGGTTGAGACTAGCTTGCACGATAGGTATCAATCTGGGCCAGTCCCGGTGGTTGAGCCTAGTCTAGGATAAGTACCCGTAAGACTTGCAGGATATCTCGATTCACTCGTTCTAGTGACCCGTTAATCCATGGGCTGTAAGTAGGCGAGAATATCTGCTTGCACTTTAGTCTGGTGCACACCTCCTCAATCACTTCGTTTTTGAAGTGAGTACCTTGGTCGCAAATCCAATCTCGAGGAATCCCAAATCTACTATGCCAGTCCATGATTGCTTCGGCTGCAACCGACTCGTAGGCGTTTCACACTTCACCAACCCACAGTAGTGGCTAGCGTCGTCTTTTAATACCAGCAGGTACTGCATGTCACCATAAGCCTCGCCTAAGTACAAAAAGCCCCAGTGCAAGGCTTGGTTCCTTTCGTTGCAGCGGTATGTTTCATTCCAGGGCCTTGGCACTACCTTCCCCCTTTTACATGATGGCAGAGGAGGCAGCTTGCCAGGAATTTGTCAACACATTGACGAAGATGTGGCAGGTGTAAAAGGCGGCCGATGTGTGCCATCATCGCATCTCGACCTCTGTGCCCCTGTGGACCACAATGTGCTATGATGCACAGGCGGCGGCGAAAGTCGGTGGCGGTGGCTGGTATCCATGGTCGCTCGCCCTTGCGCCAGATGCCATCGTCACCGTCATCGAGATCGTCATGCTCAGACGTTGTGCCAAACTGTCGTTGTGCACTTTCAATCGTATCCAGGGTAGGCCACACAAAGCCGGTATCATCAAGGGGACGGAGGACTAAACGCCCTTGTTGTTGCTGTCGACGAGTACTCACTCTTTTAGCACAAACTGTAGGCGGCATTCGAGCCCACCGCGAGACCATATCGGCACACACATTATCCTCCCCAGCGATGTGATGAATTTCGTATTGGAACTCACCGAGTTTCATCGCCCACCGTAGTAATTTCCCACGAATATGTTTCTTTACGGTGACATCGGGGGCGAGTACGTGAATCAATTTTTTGTGTTCGCAGTACAGCCGAAACCCCGTGGGTCGGAGAAGGAAGTATGACAACTTGTCACAAGCTGCCACAATTGCAAATGCCTCCTTCTCGATCACACTCCAATTTGCTTGTGAGCCAGAAGGTGCCGCTCAGGCAGTGTAGTAGGCGGTGACGTTGCTCATGAACAGGTTTCCCGAGCTCCCAGTTGTCCACGTCAGTCACTATCACGCTCCAGGCGTCGTCAGAGGCGTCCGTGAACACCGAAAGTTCACCGTTGGGGCTGGGATGTGCTAACTTTGCTGCAGAGGCCAGGTAGTCCTTCACCTGATCGAAAGCTGGACGTTCCTCATCGTTGAACGTCACCTGTAGCTGGGCTGCTGCTCGTTTCGTCCGTTTTCCTCCGCTCAGAGTGTTGTCAAGCCGCTTCTGGAGAGATTTCACATAGCCCGCATAACTCCTAGACTATCTCGCATCCAGTTGCAGGCACAGAGAAATTGCTGCACTTCTCCAGCCGTCGTTGGCAGTGGCATCTCGTGTAGTGCAGCTATACGTTCCGGGTCGTGTCGCACACCCTCGCCGTCAATAATCTTCCCACACCACTTTACAGAGCGCTGAAAGAGGCTCGACTTAGCTGCATTGAGTTTCAAGCCAAATTCATCCATCAAACTGAAGAGCTCCTCCAATTTGTCTAGGTACGTATCCACGTCACGGACGTAAAGCAACAGATCATCTATCCAGATAAGCAAGTGCTTGTGGAGTAATTTCGAGAAACATTTCTCCATCGTCATCTGAAAATGTAGTGCTGCATCACTACATCCTTGAGGAACTCTGGTCGGCGTGAATACTTTTGCGTCCGTCATGTAGCTCAGGATGTCTTGACTCGCCTTGGCCAAAGGCAGCTGCCAAAAGCATTTTATAAGTCAAAAAGACCAAAGAACACCATGTCGCGAACATGCTCAGTGATGACTTGTAGAATGGGCGTGACACCTGCGATTGGCTCCGTTTCAGCATTGTCCGGCCTGTAATCGCTGGTCTGTCGATACTCATCCTTGCCTGGCTTCTTCACAGGTAGAGCCGGGCATACCCAGCAGCTTGAGGCATTCTCGTATACCCAGCCAAGTTTCACTAGCTCGTCGTTGAACTCTGCAAAAATTTGCGAAGATTTGGCGGATATTGCCGAGGCTTGTATCGAAAAGGCTTTGCTCCCTTCCGTAGACGCAGCTCAAGCGGAGGGACCTTGGCAGGGGGATCTGGACCAAGTTTCAACCTCCAAATGTCGTACATGTACACGATCGTCCGCAATCTATTCTCTTTCTCCAATGGAAATCCGTTCTCGATGGCCTTCGCGACCATTTCCTCCACAGCTTGTCGAACGTCGTCATCCGGTGCTACTCCAAATGAAAAACCATCATCGAAAGAAATAGGGTCGTCATTGTCCGTCACACTCCTCTGTGCCAACTGCTCTAGCTGCCTGTCGATGTTGATGCCGAGATCATTCAAAATATCCTCCCCAAGGATAAACTCATCTTCTTCGGACTCGATCACCAACACATCGTAGGGTTTTACAGGTCTCACTGGTCCAGCAGCAGTACAAAGCATGACATGCAATAGGACAGAGTGCCTCGCCACGATCTTGAATTTTCCCACAGTCTCGCAGACAACAGGCCGATCCAACGTGGTCGTTCTCACAGCACCACCCAATGCCGTCAGCTCCTTGAGTTTTCGAGCACTGATGATACTCCTTTCCGCCCCGGTATCAGCGCAGTAGGGCATGGACAGCCTCTCTTCGATCACGATAGTTTTGTCGTGTCCAGAAAGGCAGTCCTTGATGCGCCTTAACCTTCACGCATCGCGGTCAGCCCTTTTTGGGGTCTTGTTGCGATCGCGACGGTCGTGTATTTTCTTCAGCAGCACCTTCTTCAGATCATGAGAGGCAGTCGGGCAGTGTACCAACCAGTGGTCACCTTTGCAGTGCAGGCAACCTCCAGGCGATGGGCTAGGACTCGCGCCTTTGCCGCCTTTTTTGCTGTCCCTGCTTGAAGTTGCCGCTACTCGCCTTCGGGACGTGCGCACCACTCCGCTCGATTTTACGATACTTTGTCCTCGGCTCGGATGGTTCCTTCTCTCTGTTGGTCTTCCTATTGCGCTCAGCCTGACTCGATGAACGAGAGCGCTTCCGACGCTGAAAGTCACGGTCTTGTTCAAGAGCCTTGTCAAGGATGAGCTTAAACAGCTCTTTTCGCTCTCCTTGGCGGCCCTCGCTAGGTACTTGACGGTGGTTGCAATTTACTCACAAAGGCTACGTGGCTCAAGAGATTCGACGAGCAACTTGCACTTCAATCGTCTTCCTTCATTGCCCGTGAAGAACTCTTGCCATCCTTGTTCCTCGACGAACTCGCGGCTCTTCGCGAAAAACTGCATCACCCGCTCCCTGACATCGCTCTCTGACAAATCCATCTTTACGTTTTCTTTGAACAGAGCAGCAACATCGCGTACCTCGTTGTTTTTGACTGATGCGATGATCTCGTCCACCTTGGTGATGATGAACTCGTCGGTGACCGTGTCAATGTCTACCTCCCAGTCAAATTCGCACCAAACTTCAAGGAGCCGCTTGTTAAACGAATTCTTGACGCTGACAAGCACATCGGCCATTTTGTCAGCGTCGTTCTTTCATCGCATCGCTACTTCATCTTCGTACTCTCGCCGCAGCTTCCGCCACTGTACGAGGGCAGCATGCGACGTGCTTTTCAGTTGAGGTGCAGCAAGCGGCATAAACAGTGCCACCGGCACCGTAGACGAGTCGCTATTGGCGCCATAGTTGAAGTCCCTGTTGTAGTCGAGTTGCTCCGCGTCGATATCGTCATCTTGATTGACCTTAGCACAGCTAAAGAATTCTTTGTAGTATGTCACACTTGAAAGCAAACACAGTCGGGGGAAGCTGGCACCTCCTTCAGGGTCTCGCCGAGTGTATTGCGCTTGTTGGCCTTGAGGCAAAATGTAAACTGACTGAACTAGACATACATGCCAACTCACTGTTCTACATGGCCGTCACTAGCGTCCCAGTGACGGCATACTACACGATGACCTAGTAGAAGCTCTCTACCATAACTTGTACCAGCTTGAGCACGCAAGGTTGAATATCGTGCTGTCGATCCACTAGTTCGTAGCTGCAACAACCAGCTGCAGCTCAGACCCTCACGGCAGCATCTTATCGTAACCACCCTGCTACGCTCGGCTGCGTGGTCGTGGTTGGGCTTTCATGCCGCCAGTGTGACGGGTCACACGGCACCTTGCGCTAGAGGAAGCTTGACTTCCGAGAGTATACAAACTCTCTGTGAACGGCAGTTCACGGGTCCCTGGCCAAAGGGGACGATTTACCAATAAGAGGGTAGATTTAAGACTGAGTGTATTTATAGGTGTTTCTAAATCCAACTACATACAAAATATAAGTCACCTATAGAGTTTCCTAGATGTTATCCTATGGGTTTTGAGGGCATGTACCCATGATGTGGATGACGTGGCTGTGGTGTGTCCACACCACAGGACCTCCACTTAGTGACAGGGCACTCTTCGTGGGGCCCCGTTACAGCCAGCCCCCACTTAGGTTCGGTTTACCGACCAATCAGGACGAGTGAAAGCGAGTCACACTCTTTCACTCTTCGTTGATTGATATCGACTTGCCGCGGCGGCTCATTCTCGTTAGAGCCCGTGAGCGACACAGCGCTCTTCTTCTTGGTCTCCACGTCGACCTCTGCGAGCATGCCCCGTTCTGGAGCATCTCGCGGCGCGAAAGCGCGCGCTAAGCCTGCTGCTGCGAAGCAGCGGGCTAAGAGCACTAAGCCTCGCGGCAAAGGCTCGTCCCTCAAGAAGGAGGCCGACGATGCGGCCTCTGAGGCAGTCACCTCTCGTGGTGACGTGCCAGCGAGCGCGCTCGCGTCGCAGTCGGTCGCCGGATGTCCCTCCGGACGATCGACCCAACCCGCGCTTCGTCCACCGGGACGACAGTCCGGAGCCCGGTGACGATAGGGCTCTGAAGGAGTTCCTGGGGCTATCCGAGGACTCCGAGGGTGGTCAAACACCCCTGCCCAGCGAGCACAGCGACGACGTGTCATGCGTTCGCCCGCTAGTGACCACGATGGTCACGAGAACAGGACACCGGAGCGTCCACAGAGCCCGGTCCGACGAGGCCAGAGGTTCGCCTGCGGCAGGCGGCTACGAGGAAGAGAAACCTCGTTCGCCAGCGAAGAACCTTTCGCTGGCCGAAGGTGTAGAGCGGGCTCAAGCCGCTAAGGCCTCAGCGGAGGAGGCCAAACGCGCGAAGAAGCGCAATGCTTCAAGGTCTCCACGCCGTGAGGCAATGGAGACTGGAGGGCTCTACCGCGACCTCTTCAATTCGTCGTCTGACGAAGAGGAGGGTGCTGTATACGAGCCCCAAGAGATCTCTAACGATCTCGATCGGCAGCAGGAAGATTTCCAAGCTGCCCGGCGAGTACAAGGGCACCCGGTGCCGTCCCAGGCATCGGGTCCCGGTGCCGCACCCGTAGTGGACGGGGGCACCCACTCGCAGTCATACTGGCCACCCGAGGAGGGCTCTGGGGCCGATCTTTACTTGGAGCAACTCGTTGCTCCTCGTGGACTCATTGGTGGTCACACTTCCAAGGGCGCGTACGAACACGCCTTGGTACAGAAGGTCGCCTTGTTCACCGAGAACATCGAGGCGGCCAGGTGTGTGCTCCTTGCACAACACCGAATCCCTTTGAAGGATTTCACGACCCGCCGAAAGAAGCCCGAGAACCGTGGGGGCCTCTTTCCGGTCTGGGGTTACCCTTGGGTCCAACCCGAGGTGTGCACCACTTGGCTTGCCAGTGAGGATCTCTTCTGGCAGTGGGTAGCCTCCCGCGGCTACTCACAAGAGCACCTTCGAGGGCTCAAGGACGAACGCACGCTGTCCTCCATCTTGGACCAGCGCGATCTCCGAATTGAGTCCGCTCATTTGGTCAGCAAACGCTTGCTGCCAAAGGAGTTCCAGAAGCGCGGGGCTTCAAGCGCTCATGATGAGCGCGGGTACGGGCTGTTTGCGGCCACGCCCGTACTGCGTTCGGGTAAGAAATCCCCGAACTACTTACGAACCGGCCGTCGCTTCTGTTCCCAGATCGCGACAGCCTTTGGGCAGTCTGCCTGGAGCCGTTCAATCGGCTCCCACGAGTTCTCGGAGTCCGGGTAGCCTCGCCACTTCACAAGGAGTTGGCGCTGGCCACGGAGGCGTCGCTCCCGGACGACTCGTTCCACGTGGAAGTGGGTCTCTCCGTTCCGATCCAAAAGCGGAGGAGGTGCCCTCGTACGAATACGAGTACGAGGAACCTCTGAGGAGCCCGTCGCCGCGGCGCTCCTCTCGCCCAAGTGCTCCGCCCGTTCCTCCGTCGGAGAACGAAGAGGTGTCTCGCCTCCGACAACGTGCCCTTGTCCTTGAGATCGCGTTGGCTCTCGGGACTGGCGGTGCTGCTGCCGCCGAGTCTGGGAGTCGTGGGATCCTCGCTCGACTTGAGGACCGCCTGGCCCAGCTGGGCCGGAACGTCTCGGCGCTCCAGGATCGAGTGGACCGTCGGGCCCATTCGTCCGATATGGACGAAGCGTATCGCCGGATCCAGCAGCTGCAAATGGCTGTTGGGGATCTGGAGAGACGGCCGGGGGTGCAGACGTATGCGCATCCGCAGCCGTCTGGTCCGGCGTACGCTCCACCACATGGTCAGGCGTACGCCCAGGCGCACGCTCCTGCGTTTGCGACGTCGTACGGCTACAGGCGCGTACCAGGCTTATCCAGCCGCGTACGGGACCCCTTCGGCTGATGACTCGAGCCGTGAGGTCTTCCGTTTCCCAATCTTGGGAGCTTACGGACAGGGTCGTTCGTCGGCGCCCGAGCCTCCTTCTCGCTTTCATGAGCTGGCACCTCCTCCTCACGAAGAGGATGGATCGCCTGGGGGGCAGTCGGCCCCTGCGGATCGTGATACCGCTTGAGACGCCCCACGTAAAACGTCGGGTGCGTCTTAATGGACTTAGGCAGGTCGATGGTGTACGCTGCACCATGCCTCGCCAGGACCGTGAACGGGCCAATGAAGCGATGCTTCAGCTTGTTGCTGCCGACAGAGCTGACAGCGTCAAGCGGTAGGTTCTTAGTGTCGAGTAGGACTAACTCTCCCACATTATATACATTTAAGTTTCCTCTTCCATGTTTGTCTGAGTGTTCCTTTTGTTTGTCCTGGGCCGCCGCCATTGCGTCGCGGACCCTGCTTGATGACATTCAGCCGTGTGTCCATGAAGGACTTCCACTTGTTTCCGCACGGAAACTGGTTGCAACTCAGCAACCTGGGAAAAAGGGCTTTCCGAGCCTCTCCCCCACTTAAGATAGAGTCGTCGGTGCCGCCACGCAAAATGAGGGCACCCGGGGTTTACGAAAGCCGTTCAGGTAGAACGGCGTGAACCCGGTGGACGCGTGCACTGAGTTGTTGAGTGCGAACTCAACAACAGGGAGCTGCTCCGACCACGTACGTGGCGCTCCCGCGCAGATACTGCGCAGAGTGTCTTCGAGCACACGATTGACGCGCTCCGTCTGACCGTCCGTCTGAGGATGGTCAGCTGTGGACATGTGCAGCTTAGTTCCAAGCAATTGGAACAGCGTTTTCCAGAACGCAGCGGTGAACCGCGGGTCACGGTCCGAGACAAACGTCTCCGGCAGACCATGATAGCGGAAGACGCCGTCTACGAACATCCTAGCGGCATGTTCACCTGTGACCGTGTCCGGCACCGGATCAAGGTGTACCATCTTGCTCAGACGGCACACGAACACCAAAATACCGGTGTTGCCGTGCGCATCGGCCGGAAGGCCAAAGATGAAGTCGAGGCTCATCGACTTCCAGCAGTCTGCCGGGATAGGCAAGCTCTGCAATGGGGCCGAGGCGTGCCCTGCGGGTTTCACCCGCTGACATGTTTCGCATGTCTTGACATAGCGTGCGACCCACTTGTCCATGTGGGTCCACCAAAAGGCCTGCGAGACCGACAAGAAGGTCTTCTCGCGGCCGAGATGTCCGCTGGAGGGCGCATCGTGCACCTCCTGGAGGATATCAAACTTGATGTCCTCGTCGTCCGAGACGACAACGCGCGGTGGTTCATTGGGCTCCACCCGATAGTAGAGGAGGCCATCCTGCCACTCGTATCGGTGGAGCCGGGAGCGCTGTCGCGGCGAGAGCCACGACGACTTGGCGTCCTTCCCAGGGGCCATGAACCGCACCAGAGGCGCGAGAGACTCGTCGCCACGATACGCCATGCGTATCCGATCGTAAAGATCCGTTGTCACCCGCGTGATGGGGCCAACTCGTAGTCAGGCCTGCGTGATAACGCATCGGCAAGCACGTTGAGCTTGCCCGGCTTGTGCTCGACGCGGAAGTTGTATTCCGCGAAGAACGACAACCACCTCGCCATCCGCTGCGATAAGTGGGGCGAGTTGGTCGCCGTTCGCAGGGATGCGTGGTCGGTATAGATCACAAAGGGCCTAGAGCCCAGAAGATGCACCCGGAACTTCACAAGGGCGTACTTCATGGCAAGGAGCTCCTTGTCGTGAACGGGGTAGTTCCGTTCGGCAGCCTTGAGCTGCCTGGACTGGAACGAGATGACTCGTTCGTGTCCGTCCGCGTCGTTCTGCAGCAATGCACAACCGATGGCGTAGTCGGAGGCATCGCAGACGACGCTGAACGGCTTCGTCTCGTCCGGCAGTGCCAGGACTGGCGCCTGCTGGAGGCTAGCCTTGATGCTATCAAAGGCATCCTGGTGTTGGCGCTCCCAGTGCCAGTCAGAGTCCTTCTTCAGGAGGTCTGACAAGGGTCTAGCCAGACCCGCGTACCCCGCACTGTACTTGTGCAGGTAGTTGGCCAAGCCCAACCACTTCCGAAGATCCTTTTGGGATCTGGGCGTGGGCCAAGCCGCGATGGCTTCGACCTTCTCTGGGTCGGCCCGAACACCGTCGTTGCTGTCGAAGCAACCGATAACCTTGGTCTCTGGTGACGCGAAGACGCACTTGTCGATGTTGGCATAGAGCTTGTTGGCTCTCATGACCTCCAGCACTCGACGGAGGTGCTCGATGTGCACCTCCACAGCCGTCTTGCCATCCTCGGCACGGCTATGGACGAATATATCGTCGAAGTACGTCTGTGCAAACGCACGTAGAGCGGTCTGAACAACTGCGTGACCAAGCGATTGAACGTCGCTGGGGCATTGGACAGACCCTGTGGCATGACGAGCCACTCCCAAAGCATACCGCTTGGAGTGCTCACTGCGCAGTGAGCGGGGTGTCGCTCGCACGCATCAGGATCTGGTAGTATCCGTCCACCAGATCCAGAGCGCTGTACAGCTCGCAGCCGGCCATGTTGTTCAGCAACACATCCTTTCGTGGGATTGGTGTCTGGGCCGGCACCGTAGCGCTGTTCAGCTTGTTGTAAGCGTGAACCAGACGCCACTTCCCGTTCGGTTCCGAACGCAGAAGGTTGGCGTCGAGTGCGGGGACTTCGACTCCCGCACCATGCCTGCCTTCGCCTTCGCGGCGAAGAAGGCAGGTCAAATGACCTCGCACTGTTCGCGCGGTAGAGGCCATTGCCTCGTGACACAGTACTTTGTGCCAGGCACGAGATCAATCTCGTGCCGAACTCCTCGATCTGGTGGGAGTTGTAACGGTGGGTCCTTCGACACCACGTCCACGTACTCCTTCACCAAAGGATACACCGGATCCTTAGGTTCTTGAGAATCTCAGAACCCAAGCGCGCTTCGCGTCGCTTCCTCATCTCTTCGAGGACGTCCTCGTCCAGGACAGAGGAGGAGTTCATCTCCTCCAGAGTGGTTTCCGGCTTAAGGAGAACCAGCTCTGCGATCTTGCCAGCCTTGAGATCGGCCAGAAAGTCTTCTGCCGACATCTCTTCGAGGTTCAGCAACTCTGACACCTCCGGCAGTGGCTCCAAGTGGATGCCTGTTGCCTTGACTGGCATACCGGTCACGCCGTCGTAGATGTGATAACACTCTTCGACCGGCCGCGTCTGAGGAGCCCGGGCCCTGGGCTCCGAGTCGCTAAGAGCGACTTCAGTCGGAACAGCGTTCAGACTCGACTTGCGGCGGCGGCGGTGTCGTCGACGGCGACCGTGACGTGGCACTTCGTTACCCACGTCATGTGATGTCTCACTAGGGACATCGGGAGCATTCACAACTCCGTGTGGAACTTTGTTACCCACACAAGAAGCGCCTTCCGCGTCTTCCTCCTTCAGTTAAGGTCTGGGCGACCGCGTGTGTGGAACACAAGAAGCGCCTTCCGCGTCTTCCTCTTCAGTTAAGGTCTGGGCGACCGTGTTACTATGTTACCACTCGGTCGACGCTCGTCAGCGTCGACACCGCCGAAGCTTCGGCCACCGGTCTTGGCTCCGGTGGCGACCGAGGGCTGTCCGCAATGGACTGCCGCGCTCGGTCCGGTGCAGTTTCTGCTGCAGCCTTTTCATGGAGTCGTCCAAGACATCGACGACTCCCAAGTACTCCATGGATGCTTCGGCATCCCGGCGCCCCTTTCGAGTGGCCCAGGTCCTGACAGAGGTGGGAACATGACTCACCAATGCTCTGTCGGACACTGCAGGCCGGGTAGTGCAAATCGCTTTGCCGCGCCAGTCTATCCAGGGCTCGTGCTTCTCGAGCCAGGGCATGCCCAGGATCAAGTCGTACGACTCCATCTCCAGAACAGTGAACTGTTCCGAGCTGTCGAAGTCCTCAAACTTCACAGCAAGATCCATGTGGATCTTAGGGATGGTTATCACCTTCCCATCGGCCAGTCTGACTGACACTGTCCCGTTGCCTTTGCTCTCTCTCAGAGCATCGGCCAACTTGTTGCTGTTGCGAGCAACTGTCTGGCGGCGTGCAAAGTTCTTTGACGCCCCAGAGTCGATCAGGACACGGAACGGAAATCCGTATCCTCGTACATCTGCGTGTACTACAAGCAGCCCTCCGCTGCCCTTCGACAATTCGAGAGTACACAGACTCTCAGGGGCTAAGTCGCCATGGTGCGCGCCACCCGCGCACCTCTCATGGGGACTTAGATCTTCCCCAGTAGGGCGCCCCGCCCCTACTGGTTGCCTGCGTTCCCCTGGCCTCGGGGTCGCGGCTTTTGCCAGAGACCCTTGAGCGCTAGAGGCCTAGGTGGCAACCGCCTGGGTTGTCCTCCGGCGGGGCAGGCACGTTTCATGTGACCCAGCCGGCCACAGCCGTAGCAGCGGATGTCCTGCTGCTCCGCGGACCCGAGTTCCATTGGAACTGGTCCGCTAGGACTCGCCCGGTTCGTACCCGGTGCGGAGTTCCCTGGCCATGCTGAGGCCGGCGTACGAGCCTGGCGATGGCTGTACTCTTCTTGGAGCGCGATCTGAATCGCCTCCTCAAGGGTGCCACATTGCACCCGGAACAGCTGTGTGCGAGCGGGCCCCACCCGGAGGCCGTCCACGAACACCGTCACCTTGATGTGTTCATGGAGTGGGTTTCCCACTAGAGATGCGGTAAGCTCACGCATCTCCTGGATGTACTCGTGCAGCTCACGCTTCCCTTGTTTACACGAGAGAAAGCGTGAGCGCTGGCGATACTCATAGTTCGCCGGGAGGAACGCGACTCGAAGCTGTTCACACAGCTGAGCCCAGGATGCAAAGCATCCCGCGTAGTCGCTTCGCGCGTGTACGCCCAACTCTTAGCACGACCGCTAAGGTTGGAGAGTGCGAACGCCACTCTGAGCCGTTCGCTCGAGATTAGAGCTGCGTCCATGGCGAGCTCTACCTCTCGAACCCAGAAGTGAAGGTTCTCACCTTCCTTCCCCTCGTATACGGGTTCACCTTTAGCCGCAACGGCTTAGGTTGGGTCGGCTTGGACTCGACCGCGGGAGCCTGAAAGGTTCCCCGAACATGTTCAATGAGTCCTCGCTCATACATGTCAAACGCGTTCACGCGTTCGACCTGCTCGGCCGGTGTTGACGCAACCAAGCTCTGCAGAGCTTCCATACCGAAGATGCCTGCCATCTTCCGAACGGACTCGAACTGCGAGTCGTTCAAATGAGGAAACTCATTCCGGTCCATGTTGACCAGAACGCTAGAGGTTCAGGTAGTCTACCCGCGTAGGCGTGGATTGACTACAAGTGCTACCAAGTGTGACGGGTCACACGGCACCTTGCGCTAGAGGAAGCTTGACTTCCGAGAGTATACAAACTCTCTGTGAACGGCAGTTCACGGGTCCCTGGCCAAAGGGGACGATTTACCAATAAGAGGGTAGATTTAAGACTGAGTGTATTTATAGGTGTTTCTAAATCCAACTACATACAAAATATAAGTCACCTATAGAGTTTCCTAGATGTTATCCTATGGGGTTTTGAGGGCATGTACCCATGATGTGGATGACGTGGCTGTGGTGTGTCCACACCACAGGACCTCCACTTAGTGACAGGGCACTCTTCGTGGGGCCCCGTTACAGCCAGCCCCTACACTTAGATGCAATACTCCTACAGCTATCAACCTGCCTCCGCCTCGGCAACCAACACGGATTCCACGGCTATAGATCCCCATTTTAATGCTTTTATAATTTTCACGTAGCTAGCAAACACGTTGTTCATGACAAGTTAATTAATTTTTGTCCTTCTCCAACTCACAGGTTTTTGTGGAAAGCGGCATACATTTTTCGACCAGTGCTGAGTTTTTTCGTAAACGTCGAGTGAATGTTTTACGCTAGCAAACTGCTCATTCGAAGCTCCAATCGTGGCCCTGTCAATTCTAGGTGAAGTTTGTACTCCACAACGTTGACCCCTGATAATTATGTCAGCAACAACAGAAAGTTGTTGTCAACACCATATTCGGTAAGAAAAAAATGTATTGCATTTCAGGCACAACGACTTAGAAGGCGTCCCGAAACTTAAGCCATCATCGCATGAAGACCAACGATCACAAGTGCCGCGACAATAGAACCGAATGTAATTTTCAGTGCCTTCTTGATATAGTGCCACTTGCTCGGGTTCTTCGCGACCTGCTGTGCAACACTTTCGGATCTTGACCGCCTGCTGCTCGCTGACCTTGTTCAGCCCTCCCGCAGCCTTCGCCTTCGCAAGGCCTGCTGCCACCATCCAACGTTGGTTTTTTTTAGCGGCAGCTTGCTTGGCGGCGGCCTGTTTAGCGGCTCGGAGCTTGCCAGCGTTTTGGAATGCGTTGGCCGCTTTGACCTTCGGTAGGGCACCGGGAAGAGATTAGCAGCTTGTTCGGCGTCGGCAGGGTTGAAACAGCTTGCAGCAAAGGTGGTTACCACGAAAACCAGAAGAAGCTAAAGCGCATTGTTGCGGTTGGTAGGTGAGGCTTGGACGCTGAATCGGAAGTGAAAGCTGGTGCGAGTTGTCTATGTCCGTGAATTTGCCTTGAGATCTATTTGTTAGGAAATACTGATCTTGCACGACGCAGGAGTGGTTACTGTACGGCACTGACATGTGACGGTTAGGTGTAAGACAATAGTGAGGCTAAGAAGAAAGAGAGAGAAAGAAGGAGAACGATCATTACGAAATAAACGACGAGCCTCACAAGTGGTTGTTGCTGGTTGAAAAACCGGAGTGTCTTCGTGTTAGCTGCGTGTCCTGCTGGAGCTGGTGTGGTTTTTCAGGTTATGAGCCCAACCTCTCCGAGGGACATTCTCACGTTTAGACGCTCACCGTTTGGAGTAAGTGAAGAGTGGGTCTCACGCAATTGGAGTCTGCCAGCGGAAAGAGATCCGGTTGTTACTGAGTACTTGCGCGCACATCAGAGAGGACTGCGAGTGCGTGTGTTGACCTGGGCACAACCAAAAACGTTGCCTTGGTAAACATACCAACGATGTCAGATCACAAGCAAGAGTCGAAGGACAAAAAGGAAAAGAAATCGCATCCTCCGTTTGATGGTAGCAATTTCGACGTTTGGCTTGAACGTATAACACTGAAGCTGGATCGGAAGAAACTGTGGGGCTATTGCAAAGAGGAAGTAGCTGAACCAAACCAGAAGGCATCGGAAAAGGAGCATGACAAGTGGAGAAAAGAGATGAATCACGCGAAAGAAGTGCTGTATGATGCGATGACGGATGAAATAGTGAAGTCTGTGAAACATGAACGAACTCCATTTCGAATATTGGAGCGGTTGAAGGAGCGATACGTCGGCAAGACCTACTTCAAGTATGCAGAGGAGATAATTAAATTGCAGCGCCTTCGGCTAGGAAAGAACGGGAACGTGACTCAACACCTGAGTGAAATTCGTCGTTTAATGGATCGCATCGCTTTGTTAGACAAGCCGCTGGATGATTATATCAAGCCTGCTCTGCTAATTGGATCACTGTCACTAGAGTACGACAACGTTGCTTGAAACTTTCTTAGCAAGTCATACGCCCCAGAAAGTCAACGAACCTCCAAACTACCAGCAGTTAGAACACACTCTCGAGATAGCGTACGACCGACGCCAGGGTATGAAACTAGATCCAGCATCAGAAGAAAAAGCATTTGTTGGAGGCCCAGGTCGTGGGCGTGGTCGATCTAGTGCTCGTGGGCGTGGAGGTGGACGTAGGATTTGGTCGTGGAAGAGGATGTGGCAATTTTACTGGACGTGATGCGGAGGTTCCAGTGGAGGACGTGGCTTTGGACGAGGACGAGGTCGAACTGGGGCCCAGAACTTTGGTCAATATGCTGTTTCGGCAGGACGAACACCAGGATACAGTTCACAAAGACCCGGGGAAGGATGTTTTCATTGCGGTGAATCAAATCACCGCGTTCGTGAGTGTCCTCACCTTGGAAAACGTCCACCAAGTGATTCGAATAACAGCGAGCAAGCACAAAAAAGAGCAAGAACAAATGACACTGGACAATCTAAGAAATCTGGTGAAAAAGCCTTGTACTCCGGGATTGAAAGTGATGACAATGCGTATGTGCTTTCTGCAGTGATGAATCTTGGAAAAGATGTTGTCGAACGCACGCATAATTTCTGGTACTTGGATTCGGGAGCAACCAGCCACATGACGAACAACAAAAACAATTTTGTGTTTTTCACACCCGTGAGTTCTTTTGTGCGAGCTGGTGGAAATAATTGGCTTGCAGTCGGTGGTGTTGGAGACGTTCAATTGGATATGATCACAAATAGTGGCCGGTGCACGATGCTGCTCCGTGATGTGCGTTACATCACTGAGCTCCAGTGCAGTTTGCTCTCAATTCGCAAGCAAATATCAAGCAAGCTGACGTCGCAAGAACGAGTGCGTGTACACTTTGACGACGATGGTGCCGCAATGCTGTTATTGCAATCTGACCAGGCAATGGCACGCGTCGATGAAACCAGGCTATACCGGTTGCCACTTCAGTCCTCAGCAAATACATTGGCAGCATTGCTAGCACAAGGATGTCACACTGCGGAGCAGTGGCATGTTCGATTGGGCCACCCTGGCAGGAAAGCATTGAATGCTCTGTTCAGGCATGTGCAGTGGCCCTTGCCTCATGCAGATCTCCATGTCCCAGATGATTTTCGATGTGATTCATGTGTGAAGGGCAAGTTGACAAGAAAAAGTTTCCGGACGAAGCGAGGTCAGCCTGCACGTGAATGGTTAGTTGGGGAATACGCTCACCTTGATGTTTGGGGACCGTATGCAGTATCTTCATTTTCTGGGAAACGGTATTTTGGCATTTTTGTTGATGAAGCAAGTCGCTACACAACATTGTATTTGCTGAACACTCGTGATGAGATCTACGAGCAATTTGAAGTGTACTACGAGCAAGTGAAAACTCAATTAAGTGTTCGAATGAAAGAGCTTCATAGTGACAATGCTGGTGAGTTCAACAAGCTCGGAAGTCTGTGTACGAAGAAGTTTGGCATGTTATACTCCACGAGTGTTATGCACACTCTCGAACAAAATGGGGTAGCTGAACGGATGATTCGTACCGTAACGGAACGAATGCGTTGTATGCTCAATCATTTTAAGTTGTCGCAAGAATTGTGGGCTGAAGCAGCAATGACAGCAGCATTCAATGTGAATATTGTTCCCAATTCAACCCGAGATATGGAGATACCTCACGCAATTTGGCACAGAACGGTACCAACCTACTCCAAGCTTCGAGTGTTTGGGTGTGCAGTGCTAGCATACATTGATAAAGTGGAGCGGAGAAAAATGGATGCCAAAGCAAGAGAGGCTGTCTTTGTGGATATGCTCGTGATGGCAGAAGTTACCGACTTCTTGATAGCCGAACAGGAAAGCGGTTTTACAGCCACACAGCGGTATTCTATGAAAACAAGCCGGGTCGTCTTCCACAACGAATGCTCTCTGACCCGTCCACTGTATCAGCCGTCTCTCAAGTCACTACCAGCGAGTATCTTCATGTTGGGGAGGCCGCAATTCAAAAACAACTACCTTCAATGATGGACGCACTGCATGAAGAAGACGGCGAACAAAAAGACACCAGAACAGGTGGGGCACACGATTCTGGAATAAATGACCGGGCAGGTGGGGCAACTAGTATGAAAGATGATGCCCGGTCAGGTGGGGCTGCTAACAATGGAGCTCCCAACTCGAATGGTGTCTCTGATCGGGATCATTGGGGTCGAGTCAGCAGTGGCGCCTCAGATCAATGGGGTCGAGCCAGTAGTGGCGCTCCAAAGATGACCAAAAAGAGAGGTCAAAGCACAAATCAACAAGCTCACAAACAACAAGCTCACAAGCGAGTGCGTTACTCAGAGCTTTCTGATACTGCTGCAGATACAAATGCAGATGTGATACCAGCCCCCAATACGGAGTACCCTGAGAGGGCAATAAGAAAGAAGGAAAGACGGGGTTTGGTTGAATGGCCAGCATCAAACAGAGACGCTGAGGTCAAATGTGCTGATGATAACTCCCAAGCACCACACACAGATGTCGACAGTGAGGTCAGAGGTGCTGGTGATAACTCCAAGCCCGATTCAGCACATGAAGAAGGGCTAAGCTGTGACAGTACGATAACGAGAAGTGGTCGTACCTCCAAGCCTCCAAGATGGTATGGAGATTTCATTCAACTGGCGTATATTGCAACAAACCCAAAGAGAAACAAAAGATGCGCCTTAACTGAATGGGAGAAAGCTCGAGAGGAGCTTCAGAGTGCCATGGCCAAAGAGAAGGCTTTGGAATGGTGGGATGACTATTGCTGCTTAACGTTGAGCGCGGCAATTGAGCCATCAAATCCATTAGAAGGTGAAAATGCAAAGCAGTGGAAACGAGCAGCTGATGAAGAGTATGCAGCTCTGATGAAGAACAATACATGGGAGCTCGTTCCACGCAAACCAAGCATAAAAGTGCTGAAAAATCGCTGGATATTTTGCATTAAGAATCTAGCTAATGGAGAAGTGGAGCGTTATAAGGCTCGTCTTGTGATAAAAGGTTTCATGCAAGAATACGGGGTGGATTATTTGGAGATATATTCCCCTGTAGTTCGCCTTGAAACACTGCGTATACTTCTCACGCTTGGTGCTGTGTGGAACTACGAAATCCATCAAATGGATGTTACCACGGCTTTTCTGAATGGTGAAATTGACGTCGAGGTGTATATGGAGCAGCCTGAAGGATATGCAGAGAATGGCAAAGAAGATTGGGTATGCCGGTTGCGAAAGAGCTTGTACGGCTTGAAGCAAGCCCCGCGAGTCTGGTTTGAGCTCCTGAAATCGCACCTGGAAGCAAATGGATATACCCTGTTGAATTGTGAACCATGTGTTGCTCTCAAAGTGGTGAATGGTGAACTCATTTTCATTACCATTTATGTTGATGATCTCATTCTTTTTGCTCCAACGGAGACTGCAATTGCTGCAATGAAGCAAACCCTGTCATCTCGATTCAATATGAAAGATCTGGGGGAAATTCATTTCATTCTTGGCTGGGAAATATCAAGAAATCGACAGGACCGAACGATTTTTCATCAGCCAGAAGAAATATGCTGACTCCTTGTTACAACGTTTTCATATGGATTCATGCAACGGAAGTAAGACGCCCAGTGAAGTAAGCTTGAAATTGAGCAGCTCTATGTGCGCGAGAGAAGCTGATGAACGAGAACTTATGAAATCCAAGCCCTATCGTGCCGTAGTTGGAAGTTTGATGTATTTGATGCTTGGCACACAGCCCGATCTGGCTTATGTCGTCAGAGAATGCAGTCAGTTCCTTGAAAACCCAGGGATTATGCATTGGAGCGCTGCAAAGCTTGCTCTACGATATTTGAAGGAGACATCAGACTTGGGGGATTAAACTAGGAGGCCAGGAGTGGAGCAATCAAAGACTGGACGATCATTTACGAGCATACGCTGATGCAGACTTTGCGAATCGATTGGATGATCGAAAGTCTATTGCAGGGTACCTGACTCAATTTTGTGGCAGTGCAATTTCGTGGTGCAGTCAAACGGAAAAGACGGTGGCACTGCATACAACTGAAGCGGAGTATATGGCATTAAGTTTGTTGGTACAAGGAAGTTGTGCATTTGCGACAAATGCTGGATGAATTACAAGTGCAGCAACAACGACCGTCACAAGTATTTGTTGACAATGAAAGTGCGAAAAAGCTAGCCTGCAATCCTGTATTTCACTCTCGCACTAAGCACATTGATGTACGTCATCACTTTGTGCGTGAACGAGTACAGCTGAAACAAATTGAAGTGCTGAGAGTTTCTGGAAGTGAAAACGTGGCCGACGCTTTTACAAAGCCACTTCCACGTGCAGTATTTGAAAAACACCGATCGGCGATGGGGTTGCAATTCAAGGGAAAATTTCAGCAGAGCCATGACAATTATCAGTAGGTGGGGCTGTTAGGAAATACTGATCTTGCATGACGCAGGAGTGGTTGCTGTACAGCACTGACATGTGACGGTTAGGTGTAAGACAATAGTGAGGCTAAGAAGAGAGAGAAAGAAGGAGAACGATCATTACGAAATAAACGACGAGCCTCACAAGTGGTAGTTGCTGCTTGAAAAATCCGGAGTGTCTTCGTGTTGGCTGCGTGTCCTGCTGGAGCTGGTGTTGTTTTCACTATTGTCTCCATTCGTCTGTTAATTTTTTAACGTCCAGTTTGTTCAAAGCACAGAGCACAATCTTGAATATGGAGAATTCAATTTGTGTGGCTTCCTACCTACGAATGATTGGTGACAATTGTGGAGATGGGAGAGACCGGCGATCATAGCACTTGAGTGCCCATGAATGGCGCTATCGAAGAAGTTAATTTGCCGATATTCAGCTTACGGTACTGTACCGCTTGATTGAGCGCTGATCCATTCACAAATTGATAGCTTTGTCTGAATTACTGTGATCGGCCGCTGTTCCTTCAAAGCAAAGAAGAGCCTTCACATCCAGAGAAAATATACACACAGCTGGTAATATCAATACATGTACATACATGTATGTCGACCCGATCCTACAAGTACTAGTACATGTACTACATGTAGTACAGTGCGTGGACTCAAGCCGTGTTCGAGGAACCACGTTTACCAGTAGCTACAGTATCGTAAACCACCATTTTAACTCGAACACGGCTTCACTTGTGAATGGAGCAAGTTGATGAACCGAGGGTGTCGGTGAAACAGGACCACGCAGTACTTACGAAAGTAGGCCTATCGTCTCGCTAGCCAGCGGCATCACGAGCGATTTATATTGTCGCGCCGAGTATCCTGGGTGCCCACGCTGTGTAGCAGGATCTACATGAACTGGGAGAATGTTGGGGGACCTCATGTTTCCAAATTGATTTCGTTGCAGCTCGCCGAGAATTAATATTGCCACCGAGTTTCCAGCCTTTTGAATCAATGTTGGGAGACTGGGTCAACTTAGAGAGTTGCTTGTACGCACCATTTCAGTAACACCTTTACTTTTAGTCCTAGTCTTGTTATCGATCACCCCCACGGCGGCGGCTCCACCGCAGTGGCGGTTCAAAGTCGTTGTGATCGGTGTAAATACTATCTAGCATGCTCACAGCCGTGTGAGATGGGAAGTTAGGCCGACAACCTACCGGTACTAATCTCCCCAACTATCGTTAGCAACTAGCATGTTCAATCGCGAGTTTTATATCGTACAGATCTCCGTAGAGTAGGGATCATTCCCGACGCCTCGTGGTTTGAGAGATGCGTGCGTGAAAGTTGCTGCTATACTTGTCAAACAAACGATCTCAAAAGATGGCCAAGGTTGTGTGCGTACAATACGTGTATTTAAAAAATGTAAACCAAATCTTGTGAGATGGTCGTAAAGCCTGAAATGCAATGGCTCGAATGACAAGACTATTCAAAGGTGAGGCACCAACTACTGTGATTTTATATCTCTGCATCCCCATTCGTAGTTGTCAAGCCATTGTTCATGGATTCCAAAGTGGAAGGCGGTGAGGTGAAGCGCAGTGAGATGCAAGCGTGCGTATAGCGGATCAGCTACTACGGCACTGCCGGGTGCAATGGCCTCTGTATGACAGCTGCCGTTGTTGTCAGTTTCTATAGTAATAGCAAACTAGGATCCAACGCCTCAATGAAAGCGGTGAGGATGCCAACCATTTCACCTTCCAGCATCGCGGTGGCGGTGCCCTCAGCATAGAAATCCACCGGCCAGCGAGCGAGCGAGGCTGTCGCACCGAAAGCTTCTTGCTGTCCGGCGCAATGCGACGACCGTCTTGCAATGCCGCAACGGCTGGCTGCTGCCACAATTCGAAGGCGCGCCGAAGTTTCCACCGATGACAACCACGGCAACGGCAACAAGAAGGCTTGCCTTTCGTCGCAAATATCTATTTACTGGGCACTGCATATCCTGCGGTCTCGCCTTCATCTCCGCCTCGATCTTCACACGGAGAGTGTTAACGCTGTGTCCGCTTCGTTCGGACACCGGACACATCAGCGCCGGTTGTCTGATCTACGACGCAGAGTCTGTGGGTACTGCTGAACACGTGTAAAACAATTAGCGACTGCAGAGAGGAGAATACATGTAGATACTACGTGCACACCATGCAGTGAGCATTAATCTGCAAAGGGCAGAGCACCAGGCTAATGCTCAATACCATCACAGCCGAGTGTGCGAGCTCAGCAAGACGTACACCCCGAGAGCACGAGGATACTGTCTGCTTCGTCGTCTGCTCGGGCTGACGCATCACACTGTCAAGGATTAGCCGGGCCGGATTCGTGTGGAGCTCTGAGCACGCACGCGGTCAGGCCTTCAAACCTTCAAGGCGATTGCTGGTCTACTCAGCCCCACATCGTTTGCCGAACCACCTCGCTCAGCATCGCTAATTCTGACGAAGCGAACACCACGACCTTTAGATACATGACACCTTGCATTAAAGCTTACTCTTACTCGCATAACTACACTCAGCACGCATTCCACTGGCACTCGAGCTCGACCCAGTGTCGGCTCTCACAACGGTCGACCTTGGTAATGCACCAATCGGTCGGTATGGTGCCGGGTTGACACGACAAACGCCGCCTCTGCATAGTGTACAGATGGCGGTTGCCCTGCAGCTCGGCCGACACTTACAGCTCGAGCTTCGCCTCCACCTCTTCTTTGGGCTCGCCGTCCGTGACGGACTCCTCCGCAGATGTCTCGGCGTCGTCGTGAGCGTCTTGTGCTGTCTCCTGCTTGGGCGCGGACTGCTGCGGCAGCATCTCCATGGGAATCAAGCTGAACTCGACGTTCGTAGGCTTGCCGTTGTCATCTGTGACGACGGCCGCCACTAAGTTGACTGCGACTGCGTTGCCTCCCGCAGCGGTTGACTTGACGAGTGCGCTCGTAGACTGCTTGGTGTCGCGAACTTTCTTCATGATGCTATCTAACTTGTCCTGGTCGGCGCACAGGTACGGCCGCAGCGTATTCTGCTTCTTCAGCACGGGTTCTGTCTGTCCAGTGTGTTTTACGAAGGCCGAGTTGAACGTCACGGTCTGCATGTTCATGTCCACGACAACGCGAGGCGTCGTGGTCTTCTGGAACACGCCGCGCACGACCTTGTCGGCTCCCGAGGTGGACTTCTGCGCCTGGGCACGGAAGGCTTCGGCCTGTTTCTCGGCTCTCTCGGCCTTCTGCTTGGCAATGAGCAGGTTGCTGCGCAGCATCTCAATGTAGTGCGAGGCGTTGTCTAGGATAGACTGTTTGTTCTTCTTGGTCTGTACGCCGGCCTCGTCCAGCATGTCCTTGAGCTGGTTGATGCGATCGTTGAGCTTGAACATGCGCTTCTTCTCCTTGAGGTTCAGGTCCTCGCGGGAGCGCTTGGAGCCGCTGCGCGCGCTCGAGGGCGTGACCACGGCGCCGTTGGCGTACTCGTAGTCGCTGGACACGTGCAGCATCTGCGCGCCCATCTGCGGGGGCGGCGCGTAGTAGTGTGCGCCGCCCTGCACGTTCATCATGAGCGGCTCGTGCTGCGGCGTCATGGCGTGCTGGGGCATGTGCCCCCTGGTGCACCATGTGCGCGTAGTCGACGGGCGGCTGCATGAAGATCTTGGGGCGCTCTCCGCTCTGCATGTGTTGCTGGTCGTAGCCCAAGGCGTTGGCGGGGGAGGGGGCGTAGCCGTAGTCCGAGGCGGGCGCAAGCATTATGAAGAGGAAGCGGTGGAGGCGCTTGGCGTGGGGATGCAGGGAGGCGCGATGGGGAGAGAAGATGGAGCGGGCGCTGGGGCTTTGCGGGCTTTGCTCGAGTGGCGACGGGGCGATCGGACGCTTGATGGAGTGGTGGCCAAATGGGAAATGGGAATGCAGAGGCCGGCGCGGCCAGCAGATGGCGCTCGCCATCATGATCCAAAGCGCTGAAGGGAGTTGCACTCGCCAGTTCGCAGAGCACAGTTTCTACCGTTACAGGGCCAGGCGCGGGTTCGTCTGCCCCTACCCCTGCCTTTTCGAGGAAGACGGTGGTGCGAGCGTGTACACACTTGGGCCCAACTGGCAGGCGCGCCGTGATATGTCCATGTTGCCGCAAACAACAGTCGGTTGCAGTCCACGCCTGATGCTTGTTGAGAGCAGCGCCGTTGATACGGCTGGAAGATTGCATGAATATCCATCTCCCAACACACGAACACCGATACTCGTTACCAAAATCGGCGGTTGCGGAGAACCCGCTTTTCGATAGCGTGGCAACCGTCCAGCGACCTTCACTCGTACATGTAGTGGATTGGCACGGGCAGTTGCCTTTTCCAAGGTGATGCAATGGTCCGGTTGAAATGCGCAGTCTCCCAGCAGAAAAACAAAGTGCCGCCAGTGAGTGCAGCACTTGCTGGATTGAATTCGAACGCGCTTACGTGGATAGGCCCCTGCCCGTCGTCCTGCGCGCGCAAAACGCAAGCTGGATGACTCGGAAACTTCCAATTTGTAACGTGGCCTTCAGTTCGACGACACAAATGTATTCACCAATCGATCAATCGCGGTGGGCTGATTCGCGTGGCCGGTTGCAGCAGAATAGTTCACCATGTATCTAGCTGACCAAGGCCCCTCTCCAGGATCAATTTACCATAGCAAATATCACCGTGTGAACAGGTCAAAGATACCGCATTCTAGCGTAATTTTTCTCGTTTGCTCAAAGATACGGCCGAGTCGCGACTTGACTCGAAAAAGTCGAAATGGTTAGACAAAAATGCAGAATAACAGCGCGTTACAGCATTACCAGCTATCCATGTATTCAACCAAAGCCAGTCGCAAATGATTCGGCTCCAGCTCGATCTCACAAGCCCTAGAAGCGTTTTCAAGCAGTCTCAGTTCTGCAGTTTGTTTGTAGGCTGGAAGTAGGGGGATCTAAATCAAATGAGACCACCTCAAAGGAGAAGCGCACGCCTCGACATGATTTCTCAATCTGCATCACGACACTTACTTCCGATTCCAGTTAAACCTGTGAAATACCCTTCTTGATTCGTGTGCAGCCACTTCAGTACAATTGCCTAGTTCCTACGTCACCGTTCATGTTTTCCGTGGCATACTATTTTCTTAAAGCCGTTGACACATGTAGCACCTCAAACAGCTAAATGTTTCATAGCAGCATACATATAAAAAGGAAGGTGTGAGATTAAGCTCGAGCGTGTTTAAGCGCGGCAGCCTCTGGATTGAACTCCGGGGTCTCGATAAACTGTAGAAACAGATTCGTTAACCGCTTGCGTAGACCTTCCAGACTCTTCTCCTTACGCCCACGGCTTAACATGTCAGCCTCGCGGTCAATCAACTCCACGAGCTCTCGCGTCAATGGGCAATCGAACTCTTGGACAGTCCATTTGATATGCAGTAGCATGTCTAAGCGTTCATCCACTGAGCTCAATGGCGTCCGAAGTCCATGATAGAGATCCATGAGCTCTTTGGCACGAACGGTGAACGGCGTATGGACTTCCTTGATGCCACCGTCACTCATTTGCCATTGTTTAGGTCGTGCCATGAACTGTAGCATTGCTTCAATACGCTGCTTGCGGTTCGCATCTGTGGCCGTGATCTTCAAGCGGTCGATAGTCTGAAGCAGCTTAGTCTCCTTCGCTAGGATCGCATCCAGTGCACATTGTCTCTCACTCGGATCCAGCTCTCTTTGCTCGCGCACCTTGCGGCACTCGACTTGTCGCCACTTCTCTAGCTCATTGTACAGCACCTCAAAGTCGCTTACAGTGTTCGGATGCATACGTCGGTTAACTTCGCGGCGCTGACGGCTAATGTCCTCGGCTTCATTCTCTTGAGCTTCGATCTCTGCAAGTGTACTCACGCGACGACGTTGCTCGCGAATGTTAAATACGTACAAGCGAGCACGAAATCCGCGCCACAGACGCTGCATCAACAAGACTGAGTCTTCACGAAGACTGTCCAATTGGTACGAGTCGAAATACGGTCGCGCTGTTACATGGCGGTCCAATGATTCATCCAACTTCAGGTCTCGCCGAGACATCTGCGTGCCAGATTCGCGGTGAGTTTGTAAGGAGCGAGTAACAAGATCTTGCGTTTGTGTCTCGCGATGAAAGCGTACGGGCCCCATGTTGCGGCGAGCTCTTGATAAAATTGTCTGCAAAAAGCACCACATAGCAAGTCAGTCACATCATGCAACACTAAATAAGTTGTCCAGACCGTGAGCGCCATACCTGCGTTGATGCGTGATGAAAGTGCTGCTGCGTTTTACGGTGTCGAAACCCTCCTAGGAATGGTTTGTGGCCGGAGAACTTGTCAATTTCCACAGTTATTGTGCTGGTACTATCGGTCTTCTCTGCAACGATCACGTCAATGAGAAAGCACAACGTCAGCTTCGTTTAGCGGCAAAACCGATAGGGGCCATTCTCACCATTATAAACCTGCACCTGAATGCGCTCTGGCATGACATAGTCACTCGTCGTTGGAGGTTTTGCAACGTAAGCTTCGAGTGTGCTCTCTGTAGTGCTGTTAGGCAAACCGTAAGCCGAAATCGGCAAGTCGTCTTCCTTCTGACCGTCATCGTGAGGTACACGCAGATCCGGGAAACTCACCAGGTCTGCGTTTAGCTGGAGATCCGTGCAAAGCATTTTTCGCAGCATTCCGAGAGTCGTCTCCGCAGTGACCGTCACGCGATGCCTCACGGCGTCAGGCTGCAGTACCACCAATAACGAAAATTCGCTGCCCTCAAGCTTGCTCCGACGACGCACGAAGAAACTCGGCCATCGCCATTTCCGAGGCGGACGACGGTGCCCCTGAGTTATCTGCAGCACCACCTTCTGGTGTCTTCTCGGTCTCCTCAAGCGTCGCAGGATCTTCCGCTTCATCAGAGGTGACCGGGTCCTCTGGAGAAATCTCATACACTTGCTGCTGCTCGTCGTCCGCTACGGATTGCTGCTCCTCATTATCCATGGTGATCTTGCACAAAGTTTCGTGCACAGATACCGGAGACTCTAGCCAGGCACCCCTTCAATAGATAGATGCTGGGTCGTTTCGCAATTGAGACTCCACTTCGACGATTGAACACTTTGACCGCATAAGGTGCAGACCGCAGCTCGGAGTGCATTTGATGGTCATCAGCGGCCGGTGACTGGGAGTTTTGACAGTTTGGATAAACTTTTGGTAATGTGCATCAGTCGAAGGTTGTCCTTAGCGGATCCCGTGGACTTAATCCCCTCGCTGTATCTCTAGTGGGATGTTCTACTACTGCCCGCTCTAGGCCGTGCGCTGCCGCTTGGCTTCTTTCTTCTTGCGTATCAGAGCCGTCTGGAAGGCGTTCTTACGACCCTCATTCGGAACGAACTCCTTGCGCTTTTTCACCTTCTTCACCTTGCCCATATCGAGCGTCTCATCCCAGTAGTCCTGGCGACCAGCATTGCGGTGCTTCCACTCCTCCTGCTTGAGAGTGTTCAGCACACGGTCATGCTTCGCAGCCAGCACACTATCGACTGCTTCGTGAGGCGCTGCATCGCTACTGCTAGTCGTCTCAGGAGGACTCCACGTCCGTCTCTCCAGTCCACTTGTCCACCTCACGACCAAACAGCGCCGCATTGCGCACACCCACGTTCTTGAGATGCCGCGGGTCAAACGGCATTCGAACGGCTGAAGATTTAACTACGGGGGCGGTGATAGCAGCAGGAGCTTCCAACGTTGCTACCACCTTATTATCGGCAGCTTCAACTGGCAATTCCTCCACAGATCGAGTCATCACAAGACGCGGACATGAGTTCGACGCAGCCGGTCGGAATTTATACAATCGGCCCATGCAACCACCAAAGCTAGGCGTTAATGCGCGCTTCAATCGGTGACGGGGGACTAACCGGCATACCGTTCGACGAGGAACTCGACGGCTGTGCCGTGACCTTGAAAGTCACAATAGTTTTGTGCCTGTTGTTAGACTTTTTAGACTTCGCCGGGACTACGACCAACGGCTTATCGCCACCGTCGTTGCCAGCCACCGTCGTCTTGAGACTCGCAAGGAATCCGTTCATGTCCAGCTCCTTCGTTTTCGACAGCATCGGTTTTGCAGCAGCCACCTTTTCAGGCACCTCCTCTTTTTCTTTCTGCTTAGCGGCATCCATGGCCTCCTTCACCTTAGCCTTCAATTCCTCTTCCTTAGCTTTCGGCTTCGGACGTTCCGACGGTGGCAACACCCGCGAGTAGAAAAGCATGTATGCCTTTTGCTGCAACACCGTATCGAGACTGACCCACCGAACCGTGTCGTCATTCATCTCGTACCATTGGCCAGACGAACCCTTCCACGAAAGCATAGTAGTGCCCGCAATCCGTTGAAAAGCCAGCATGGACCAACACGGCGTGCAATTCGTATTTGGTCCGACCACGACGACGGTCCTCGCAGTTTTTGCTCATCCCCGACGCAATGTCCAGCGAATGGGGGAACTCGATGTGGCGCTTAATTTTGCCGAACATGAGGTCGAACCTTTTCAATTGGATCATCAGCACGTTCGGGCACTCCGCAATGGTGAGTCCCTTTTCGGCTCGACTGGGTTTGCCACAACTGGAGCATTTCCACGCATTGCGGTCGTCCAGTTTTTCGATCGCCGTGAAGTGGCGCAAAGCTCCTTTGACGCTGTTCACTCCGTGCGCAATTTCCAGCGACAGATCCAGAAAATCGTCGAACCGCTCGGAAACATACCCGCATTTTGCGCATTTTAGGTAATTTTTGAGCTTGCCGCCAAACATGCGGTGCACGAACGTGGTGGACGCAGCCGAGTGCGTCTCACTTTTAATGTGCGCTTTCCGCAAACACGAGCGCTGCATCGAGTCCAGCAGCAGGCGGAAAAACTCGTGCGAATCTTCCTGCCGCCCGATGCGGAAACTCTTGGAAATGTGTCGCACGTTCATCACGAGCTCCTTTGGCTGCACGACCCGCACGGTGTTATTGCCGTGTACGGACGCCAGTAGTCGCGACATGGCGCGCACCGCACAAAACCCGTTGCCGCCCGAGTTGGACCCGCCGCTGAACCCATTTTTGCCGAACTTTTTGTTCAACTTGGTCTTGTTGCCGCCAGACGGCAACGCGCCCCCATTAAAGGACGCAAAGACCTCCTTGTCCAGCAGAAACTGCGCAAAGCTGGGAGTGTACGCCAAGCACTGCAGCACCGAGTTGAGGTAGCACGTGTTGCCCAGATTGGCGAACCCGGGCCCAATTTTCTTGGATCGTTGCCACGTGAGCACGCGTTCCACGGCCTCCGCAGCTGTGAGCTCCCGCGCCTCCTTCTTCTTGGGCTTGAGGAGCTCACCGGCGTTGTCGTCCAGTCGCCCGATGACGCGCACGTTGCGCGCCCGCACGAAGTCGATGCGGCGCTCGTTCACCAGCGCCAGCCGCCGATTTGCACTGCGCCTTGAACGGCAGCGCGCCATTGGCGGAATTGGACGCGTCTGTTGGCGCCTGGAGGCTCGCGGGTTTCGAGACCATTTTCGCGGGTTTGAAGACCGGAGACGGCACGCGAGCGGCGCCGGATGAAGCCAAGTCCGCGGCGCGTGGGGCCATGGCCAGCATTTGCGTGCGGTTGGCGTGGAGCGGAGCCCGATCGATGACTGGTGCGAGGAGCTCTTCTGAGGCGAGTCGGTTTTTGCTTGAATTAGGGCAAGGGGACGACGTAAGTACGAAAATGGAGGAGCCAATCGGCGCACGAGAAAAAGTGACAGGAGGTTTGTATGCGAGAACCACTTCAACAACCAGTTGCCGTTTGGATCTCTCTTCCCTTCGCTTCCTTAACCAATTTCGCCAAGACTTGGATGTATCTTCACGAGATGCGACTACTATTAGGTCTGTGGGTTTAATTAGTGGTTCGGCCGCGAAAATGATTTCAGCCACTCGTTTGTATTGGACGGGGGCCGTTCGTTGACCGCTTCCTTCAATTTCTTCAACTGGTACGAGTTCGAGATGCCACTGCCATTCATTAGAAACATTGGGTCGAAGACTTAGTCGTCCTCGCCCTCGATATATAAGACAAACTTCGTGAAATGCAGACTTTAGCTGTGCATGCGTTTGGGGTCGCTCCAGACACAGCATCTCACCGAAAGAACGTCTCACAAAGCAAACTTCACTCAGATCGCAACCTTACGCGGGCAATACTTTATTCGACTATGTTGATAGACGACGTAAAGGTTGTGCGTTCGTTTACAGCGTGAGTTCCTAACAATTGCCACACTCAACAGGGCAAGCAAGACACGATATCAACAGACAAATGCACTACATTTACTTTATTACAGCAAGACGCGTACAAACGCATCGACATCAATACAGTGCTCAGGAGGAGCGTTAGGCAGCACACAGCACGCTGACACTCAGCAGCACAGCATGACACACTTAACCACTTCACTCGGTGCGAAGCTTGCGGTATCCCTTCTGGGCTGCAGCACCTGCGCTCGTCGTACCGGCACCAGTGGTTGTGGCGCTTGCACTCGCTTTGGCGCCGCCGCTCTGCGTTGTAGACGCGCCGCCTTTGCCGTTGGCCGTAGCAGCTCCACTCACACCACCGCTCACACCACCGCCAACGCCGGCAGTCCCGCTTGCGCCACCGCCAACACCCGCACCAGCGTTACCACTCACACCGCCACCGATGCCTGCGTTGCCACCGTTCCCGCCCACACCGACACCACCGCCAACGCCGGCAGTGCCGCCACCGCCCACCCGCACCAGCGTCACCACCGATGCCTGCGTTGCCACTTACGCCGCCTCCAACTCCAGCGGTGCCTCCGACACCTGCGGCAGCATTTCCGCCCAAGCCGGCCGTACCCCCTACGCCTGCAGCACCACCGACACTGAGGCCAGCGCCAACACCGCCGCCCGCGTTCCCACTTACACCCGCAGTGCCGCTGACACCAGCGCGGCCGTATCCGTTGCCGTAGCCGTTGCCGTATCCACCCACGCCGGCTCCGACACCAGCGCCAAGGCCACCAAGACACCGACACCGACACCTCGGCCGTACAGCGCACCACCGACGCCAGCACCGCCGTGGCCGTACAGACCCGCACCGCCGTGGCCGTATAGACCGGCACCGAGGAGTCCGAAAGTCTGGGCGGCCTCCTCCTTGGCGTAGACTCCGTTCGAGAGCGCCACGACGGCGAGGCACAGGGTGGTGATCTTCTTGCTGCTAAACATCGCGTGTGTGTATTTGTGTGTAGGGTGTTCTTGTCCGTTGCTCGTACTCCTTGGTCTTGAGCGAGGTTTTCTTGTTGAGTGCGCAAGAGCTATTGAAGATGAGCTCGAGTAAGGCGATTCGGAAATGACAAAGAGCTGCAGTCCGACGGAGACACCGGCGTCGTCCCAACTACCGTACTTTCGACTGCAGGCTGCAGTAGAATGGTGTGGAGTGGAGAATAGTGTCAGTCCATCGGTCGGCCTGTTGGTCAATTTGTTGGCTGTTGCAGCGGGTGATGACCAATTTCGCTGTCAAGCACATATGCGGAGACCCAGACGGCACGCACAGCTTTCGCCGTTCGGACACCAGTCGACACCCCACCCCACAACACACCACGCCACACGGTTACTCCATATCAAAAGGCAGATGCACGACAGCAAACACCTGTCTAAGAAAGTGGTTATGCTCCTCAGCTGACAAAGTCCATGACTGCTTTCAGCCACTTGAGCAGGAGCCGCCAGCCCAGACACCGAGCCGGTGTTATAAAGCGGGGTGGAGCTGCAGCCACCACAGCAATCTGGTCGATAGCAAACTGGTAGAACGAGGACCCCGTCACACGGAACCCACTGAGCGTCATGCTCGCCGCTGTAGCCCTCGTTCGTTCGGTGTAAGTCCGTCAAGCTGTGCACAAAGCAACCACGCGAGCGCGCCGTGTCGGAGACGGGCAACTTCAACTTCACCCATACAAAAGACAGCACGTTTCAATATTCAGCAAAATCGGATGCGGTGCACCTCGGTGGTAAACATGCATTGCGTGCGCTCTGCATTTTCGAACGGATTCCGTGCCCATCCTCGGGCCCCCGGTTTTCACTTGGTGTTTTCTCCTGCTCGCACTTCCCTCGCCACTTGACTTGAGTGTGGTGAATAGACGAAGTGAAGGTTGTACGTTCGTTTACAGCGTGAGTTCCTAACAATTGCCACACTCAACAGGGCAAGCAAGACACGATATCAACAGACAAATGCACTACATTTACTTTATTACAGCAAGACGCGTACAAACGCATCGACATCAATACAGTGCTCAGGAGGAGCGTTAGGCAGCACACAGCACGCTGCATGACACACTTAACCACTTCACTCGGTGCGAAGCTTGCGGTATCCCTTCTTGGCTGCAGCACCTGCGCTCGTCGTACCGGCACCAGTGGTTGTGGCGCTTGCACTCGCTTTGGTGCCGCCGCTCTGCGTTGTAGACGCGCCGCCTTTGCCGTTGGCCGTAGCAGCTCCACTCACACCACCGTTCACACCACCGCCAACGCCGGCAGTCCCGGTTGCGCCACCGCCAACACCCGCACCAGCGTTACCACTCACACCGCCACCGATGCCTGCGTTGCCACTAGCGTTCCCGCCCACACCGGCCGTTCCGCTCACACCACCGCCAACGCCGGCAGTCCCGCTTGCGCCACCGCCCACTCCCGCACCAGCGTTACCACCGATGCCTGCGTTGCCACTTACGCCGCCTCCAACTCCGGCGGTGCCTCCGACACCTGCGGCAGCACTTCCGCCCAAGCCGGCCGTACCCCCTACGCCTGCAGCACCACCGACACTGAGGCCAGCGCCAACACCGCCGCCCGCGTTCCCACTTACACCCGCAGTGCCGCTGACACCAGCGCGGCCGTATCCGTTGCCGTAGCCGTTGCCGTATCCACCCACGCCGGCTCCGACACCAGCGCCAAGACCGACACCGACACCTCGGCCGTACAGCGCACCACCGACGCCAGCACCGCCGTGGCCGTACAGACCCGCACCGTCGTGGCCGTATAGACCGGCACCGAGGAGTCCGAAAGTCTGGGCGGCCTCCTCCTTGGCGTAGACTCCGTTCGAGAGCGCCACGACGGCGAGGCACAGGGTGGTGATCTTCTTGCTGCTAAACATCGCGTGTGTGTATTTGTGTGTAGGGTGTTCTTGTCCGTTGCTCGTACTCCTTGGTCTTGAGCGAGGTTTTCTTGTTGAGTGCGCAAGAGCTATTGAAGATGAGCTCGAGTAAGGCGATTCGGAAATGACAAAGAGCTGCAGTCCGACGGAGACACCGGCGTCGTCCCAACTACCGTACTTTCGACTGCAGGCTGCAGTAGAATGGTGTGGAGTGGAGAATAGTGTCAGTCCATCGGTCGGCCTGTTGGTCAATTTGTTGGCTGTTGCAGCGGGTGATGACCAATTTCGCTGTCAAGCACATATGCGGAGACCCAGACGGCACGCACAGCTTTCGCCGTTCGGACACCAGTCGACACCCCACCCCACAACACACCACGCCACACGGTTACTCCATATCAAAAGGCAGATGCACGACAGCAAACACCTGTCTAAGAAAGTGGTTATGCTCCTCAGCTGACAAAGTCCATGACTGCTTTCAGCCACTTGAGCAGGAGCCGCCAGCCCAGACACCGAGCCGGTGTTATAAAGCGGGGTGGAGCTGCAGCCACCACAGCAATCTGGTCGATAGCAAACTGGTAGAACGAGGACCCCGTCACACGGAACCCACTGAGCGTCATGCTCGCCGCTGTAGCCCTCGTTCGTTCGGTGTAAGTCCGTCAAGCTGTGCACAAAGCAACCACGCGAGCGCGCCGTGTCGGAGACGGGCAACTTCAACTTCACCCATACAAAAGACAGCACGTTTCAATATTCAGCAAAATCGGATGCGGTGCACCTCGGTGGTAAACATGCATTGCGTGCGCTCTGCATTTTCGAACGGATTCCGTGCCCATCCTCGGGCCCCCGGTTTTCACTTGGTGTTTTCTCCTGCTCGCACTTCCCTCGCCACTTGACTTGAGTGTGGTGAATAGACGAAGTGAAGGTTGTACGTTCGTTTACAGCGTGAGTTCCTAACAATTGCCACACTCAACAGGGCAAGCAAGACACGATATCAACAGACAAATGCACTACATTTACTTTATTACAGCAAGACGCGTACAAACGCATCGACATCAATACAGTGCTCAGGAGGAGCGTTAGGCAGCACACAGCACGCTGCATGACACACTTAACCACTTCACTCGGTGCGAAGCTTGCGGTATCCCTTCTTGGCTGCAGCACCTGCGCTCGTCGTACCGGCACCAGTGGTTGTGGCGCTTGCACTCGCTTTGGTGCCGCCGCTCTGCGTTGTAGACGCGCCGCCTTTGCCGTTGGCCGTAGCAGCTCCACTCACACCACCGTTCACACCACCGCCAACGCCGGCAGTCCCGGTTGCGCCACCGCCAACACCCGCACCAGCGTTACCACTCACACCGCCACCGATGCCTGCGTTGCCACTAGCGTTCCCGCCCACACCGGCCGTTCCGCTCACACCACCGCCAACGCCGGCAGTCCCGCTTGCGCCACCGCCCACTCCCGCACCAGCGTTACCACCGATGCCTGCGTTGCCACTTACGCCGCCTCCAACTCCGGCGGTGCCTCCGACACCTGCGGCAGCACTTCCGCCCAAGCCGGCCGTACCCCCTACGCCTGCAGCACCACCGACACTGAGGCCAGCGCCAACACCGCCGCCCGCGTTCCCACTTACACCCGCAGTGCCGCTGACACCAGCGCGGCCGTATCCGTTGCCGTAGCCGTTGCCGTATCCACCCACGCCGGCTCCGACACCAGCGCCAAGACCGACACCGACACCTCGGCCGTACAGCGCACCACCGACGCCAGCACCGCCGTGGCCGTACAGACCCGCACCGTCGTGGCCGTATAGACCGGCACCGAGGAGTCCGAAAGTCTGGGCGGCCTCCTCCTTGGCGTAGACTCCGTTCGAGAGCGCCACGACGGCGAGGCACAGGGTGGTGATCTTCTTGCTGCTAAACATCGCGTGTGTGTATTTGTGTGTAGGGTGTTCTTGTCCGTTGCTCGTACTCCTTGGTCTTGAGCGAGGTTTTCTTGTTGAGTGCGCAAGAGCTATTGAAGATGAGCTCGAGTAAGGCGATTCGGAAATGACAAAGAGCTGCAGTCCGACGGAGACACCGGCGTCGTCCCAACTACCGTACTTTCGACTGCAGGCTGCAGTAGAATGGTGTGGAGTGGAGAATAGTGTCAGTCCATCGGTCGGCCTGTTGGTCAATTTGTTGGCTGTTGCAGCGGGTGATGACCAATTTCGCTGTCAAGCACATATGCGGAGACCCAGACGGCACGCACAGCTTTCGCCGTTCGGACACCAGTCGACACCCCACCCCACAACACACCACGCCACACGGTTACTCCATATCAAAAGGCAGATGCACGACAGCAAACACCTGTCTAAGAAAGTGGTTATGCTCCTCAGCTGACAAAGTCCATGACTGCTTTCAGCCACTTGAGCAGGAGCCGCCAGCCCAGACACCGAGCCGGTGTTATAAGGCGGGGTGGAGCTGCAGCCACCACAGCAATCTGGTCGATAGCAAACTGGTAGAACGAGGACCCCGTCACACGGAACCCACTGAGCGTCATGCTCGCCGCTGTAGCCCTCGTTCGTTCGGTGTAAGTCCGTCAAGCTGTGCACAAAGCAACCACGCGAGCGCGCCGTGTCGGAGACGGGCAACTTCAACTTCACCCATACAAAAGACAGCACGTTTCAATATTCAGCAAAATCGGATGCGGTGCACCTCGGTGGTAAACATGCATTGCGTGCGCTCTGCATTTTCGAACGGATTCCGTGCCCATCCTCGGGCCCCCGGTTTTCACTTGGTGTTTTCTCCTGCTCGCACTTCCCTCGCCACTTGACTTGAGTGTGGTGAATAGACGAAGTGAAGGTTGTACGTTCGTTTACAGCGTGAGTTCCTAACAATTGCCACACTCAACAGGGCAAGCAAGACACGATATCAACAGACAAATGCACTACATTTACTTTATTACAGCAAGACGCGTACAAACGCATCGACATCAATACAGTGCTCAGGAGGAGCGTTAGGCAGCACACAGCACGCTGCATGACACACTTAACCACTTCACTCGGTGCGAAGCTTGCGGTATCCCTTCTTGGCTGCAGCACCTGCGCTCGTCGTACCGGCACCAGTGGTTGTGGCGCTTGCACTCGCTTTGGTGCCGCCGCTCTGCGTTGTAGACGCGCCGCCTTTGCCGTTGGCCGTAGCAGCTCCACTCACACCACCGTTCACACCACCGCCAACGCCGGCAGTCCCGGTTGCGCCACCGCCAACACCCGCACCAGCGTTACCACTCACACCGCCACCGATGCCTGCGTTGCCACTAGCGTTCCCGCCCACACCGGCCGTTCCGCTCACACCACCGCCAACGCCGGCAGTCCCGCTTGCGCCACCGCCCACTCCCGCACCAGCGTTACCACCGATGCCTGCGTTGCCACTTACGCCGCCTCCAACTCCGGCGGTGCCTCCGACACCTGCGGCAGCACTTCCGCCCAAGCCGGCCGTACCCCCTACGCCTGCAGCACCACCGACACTGAGGCCAGCGCCAACACCGCCGCCCGCGTTCCCACTTACACCCGCAGTGCCGCTGACACCAGCGCGGCCGTATCCGTTGCCGTAGCCGTTGCCGTATCCACCCACGCCGGCTCCGACACCAGCGCCAAGACCGACACCGACACCTCGGCCGTACAGCGCACCACCGACGCCAGCACCGCCGTGGCCGTACAGACCCGCACCGTCGTGGCCGTATAGACCGGCACCGAGGAGTCCGAAAGTCTGGGCGGCCTCCTCCTTGGCGTAGACTCCGTTCGAGAGCGCCACGACGGCGAGGCACAGGGTGGTGATCTTCTTGCTGCTAAACATCGCGTGTGTGTATTTGTGTGTAGGGTGTTCTTGTCCGTTGCTCGTACTCCTTGGTCTTGAGCGAGGTTTTCTTGTTGAGTGCGCAAGAGCTATTGAAGATGAGCTCGAGTAAGGCGATTCGGAAATGACAAAGAGCTGCAGTCCGACGGAGACACCGGCGTCGTCCCAACTACCGTACTTTCGACTGCAGGCTGCAGTAGAATGGTGTGGAGTGGAGAATAGTGTCAGTCCATCGGTCGGCCTGTTGGTCAATTTGTTGGCTGTTGCAGCGGGTGATGACCAATTTCGCTGTCAAGCACATATGCGGAGACCCAGACGGCACGCACAGCTTTCGCCGTTCGGACACCAGTCGACACCCCACCCCACAACACACCACGCCACACGGTTACTCCATATCAAAAGGCAGATGCACGACAGCAAACACCTGTCTAAGAAAGTGGTTATGCTCCTTAGCTGACAAAGTCCATGACTGCTTTCAGCCACTTGAGCAGGAGCCGCCAGCCCAGACACCGAGCCGGTGTTATAAGGCGGGGTGGAGCTGCAGCCACCACAGCAATCTGGTCGATAGCAAACTGGTAGAACGAGGACCCCGTCACACGGAACCCACTGAGCGTCATGCTCGCCGCTGTAGCCCTCGTTCGTTCGGTGTAAGTCCGTCAAGCTGTGCACAAAGCAACCACGCGAGCGCGCCGTGTCGGAGACGGGCAACTTCAACTTCACCCATACAAAAGACAGCACGTTTCAATATTCAGCAAAATCGGATGCGGTGCACCTCGGTGGTAAACATGCATTGCGTGCGCTCTGCATTTTCGAACGGATTCCGTGCCCATCCTCGGGCCCCCGGTTTTCACTTGGTGTTTTCTCCTGCTCGCACTTCCCTCGCCACTTGACTTGAGTGTGGTGAATAGACGAAGTGAAGGTTGTACGTTCGTTTACAGCGTGAGTTCCTAACAATTGCCACACTCAACAGGGCAAGCAAGACACGATATCAACAGACAAATGCACTACATTTACTTTATTACAGCAAGACGCGTACAAACGCATCGACATCAATACAGTGCTCAGGAGGAGCGTTAGGCAGCACACAGCACGCTGCATGACACACTTAACCACTTCACTCGGTGCGAAGCTTGCGGTATCCCTTCTTGGCTGCAGCACCTGCGCTCGTCGTACCGGCACCAGTGGTTGTGGCGCTTGCACTCGCTTTGGTGCCGCCGCTCTGCGTTGTAGACGCGCCGCCTTTGCCGTTGGCCGTAGCAGCTCCACTCACACCACCGTTCACACCACCGCCAACGCCGGCAGTCCCGGTTGCGCCACCGCCAACACCCGCACCAGCGTTACCACTCACACCGCCACCGATGCCTGCGTTGCCACTAGCGTTCCCGCCCACACCGGCCGTTCCGCTCACACCACCGCCAACGCCGGCAGTCCCGCTTGCGCCACCGCCCACTCCCGCACCAGCGTTACCACCGATGCCTGCGTTGCCACTTACGCCGCCTCCAACTCCGGCGGTGCCTCCGACACCTGCGGCAGCACTTCCGCCCAAGCCGGCCGTACCCCCTACGCCTGCAGCACCACCGACACTGAGGCCAGCGCCAACACCGCCGCCCGCGTTCCCACTTACACCCGCAGTGCCGCTGACACCAGCGCGGCCGTATCCGTTGCCGTAGCCGTTGCCGTATCCACCCACGCCGGCTCCGACACCAGCGCCAAGACCGACACCGACACCTCGGCCGTACAGCGCACCACCGACGCCAGCACCGCCGTGGCCGTACAGACCCGCACCGTCGTGGCCGTATAGACCGGCACCGAGGAGTCCGAAAGTCTGGGCGGCCTCCTCCTTGGCGTAGACTCCGTTCGAGAGCGCCACGACGGCGAGGCACAGGGTGGTGATCTTCTTGCTGCTAAACATCGCGTGTGTGTATTTGTGTGTAGGGTGTTCTTGTCCGTTGCTCGTACTCCTTGGTCTTGAGCGAGGTTTTCTTGTTGAGTGCGCAAGAGCTATTGAAGATGAGCTCGAGTAAGGCGATTCGGAAATGACAAAGAGCTGCAGTCCGACGGAGACACCGGCGTCGTCCCAACTACCGTACTTTCGACTGCAGGCTGCAGTAGAATGGTGTGGAGTGGAGAATAGTGTCAGTCCATCGGTCGGCCTGTTGGTCAATTTGTTGGCTGTTGCAGCGGGTGATGACCAATTTCGCTGTCAAGCACATATGCGGAGACCCAGACGGCACGCACAGCTTTCGCCGTTCGGACACCAGTCGACACCCCACCCCACAACACACCACGCCACACGGTTACTCCATATCAAAAGGCAGATGCACGACAGCAAACACCTGTCTAAGAAAGTGGTTATGCTCCTTAGCTGACAAAGTCCATGACTGCTTTCAGCCACTTGAGCAGGAGCCGCCAGCCCAGACACCGAGCCGGTGTTATAAGGCGGGGTGGAGCTGCAGCCACCACAGCAATCTGGTCGATAGCAAACTGGTAGAACGAGGACCCCGTCACACGGAACCCACTGAGCGTCATGCTCGCCGCTGTAGCCCTCGTTCGTTCGGTGTAAGTCCGTCAAGCTGTGCACAAAGCAACCACGCGAGCGCGCCGTGTCGGAGACGGGCAACTTCAACTTCACCCATACAAAAGACAGCACGTTTCAATATTCAGCAAAATCGGATGCGGTGCACCTCGGTGGTAAACATGCATTGCGTGCGCTCTGCATTTTCGAACGGATTCCGTGCCCATCCTCGGGCCCCCGGTTTTCACTTGGTGTTTTCTCCTGCTCGCACTTCCCTCGCCACTTGACTTGAGTGTGGTGAATAGACGAAGTGAAGGTTGTACGTTCGTTTACAGCGTGAGTTCCTAACAATTGCCACACTCAACAGGGCAAGCAAGACACGATATCAACAGACAAATGCACTACATTTACTTTATTACAGCAAGACGCGTACAAACGCATCGACATCAATACAGTGCTCAGGAGGAGCGTTAGGCAGCACACAGCACGCTGCATGACACACTTAACCACTTCACTCGGTGCGAAGCTTGCGGTATCCCTTCTTGGCTGCAGCACCTGCGCTCGTCGTACCGGCACCAGTGGTTGTGGCGCTTGCACTCGCTTTGGTGCCGCCGCTCTGCGTTGTAGACGCGCCGCCTTTGCCGTTGGCCGTAGCAGCTCCACTCACACCACCGTTCACACCACCGCCAACGCCGGCAGTCCCGGTTGCGCCACCGCCAACACCCGCACCAGCGTTACCACTCACACCGCCACCGATGCCTGCGTTGCCACTAGCGTTCCCGCCCACACCGGCCGTTCCGCTCACACCACCGCCAACGCCGGCAGTCCCGCTTGCGCCACCGCCCACTCCCGCACCAGCGTTACCACCGATGCCTGCGTTGCCACTTACGCCGCCTCCAACTCCGGCGGTGCCTCCGACACCTGCGGCAGCACTTCCGCCCAAGCCGGCCGTACCCCCTACGCCTGCAGCACCACCGACACTGAGGCCAGCGCCAACACCGCCGCCCGCGTTCCCACTTACACCCGCAGTGCCGCTGACACCAGCGCGGCCGTATCCGTTGCCGTAGCCGTTGCCGTATCCACCCACGCCGGCTCCGACACCAGCGCCAAGACCGACACCGACACCTCGGCCGTACAGCGCACCACCGACGCCAGCACCGCCGTGGCCGTACAGACCCGCACCGTCGTGGCCGTATAGACCGGCACCGAGGAGTCCGAAAGTCTGGGCGGCCTCCTCCTTGGCGTAGACTCCGTTCGAGAGCGCCACGACGGCGAGGCACAGGGTGGTGATCTTCTTGCTGCTAAACATCGCGTGTGTGTATTTGTGTGTAGGGTGTTCTTGTCCGTTGCTCGTACTCCTTGGTCTTGAGTGAGGTTTTCTTGTTGAGTGCGCAAGAGCTATTGAAGATGAGCTCGAGTAAGGCGATTCGGAAATGACAAAGAGCTGCAGTCCGACGGAGACACCGGCGTCGTCCCAACTACCGTACTTTCGACTGCAGGCTGCAGTAGAATGGTGTGGAGTGGAGAATAGTGTCAGTCCATCGGTCGGCCTGTTGGTCAATTTGTTGGCTGTTGCAGCGGGTGATGACCAATTTCGCTGTCAAGCACATATGCGGAGACCCAGACGGCACGCACAGCTTTCGCCGTTCGGACACCAGTCGACACCCCACCCCACAACACACCACGCCACACGGTTACTCCATATCAAAAGGCAGATGCACGACAGCAAACACCTGTCTAAGAAAGTGGTTATGCTCCTTAGCTGACAAAGTCCATGACTGCTTTCAGCCACTTGAGCAGGAGCCGCCAGCCCAGACACCGAGCCGGTGTTATAAGGCGGGGTGGAGCTGCAGCCACCACAGCAATCTGGTCGATAGCAAACTGGTAGAACGAGGACCCCGTCACACGGAACCCACTGAGCGTCATGCTCGCCGCTGTAGCCCTCGTTCGTTCGGTGTAAGTCCGTCAAGCTGTGCACAAAGCAACCACGCGAGCGCGCCGTGTCGGAGACGGGCAACTTCAACTTCACCCATACAAAAGACAGCACGTTTCAATATTCAGCAAAATCGGATGCGGTGCACCTCGGTGGTAAACATGCATTGCGTGCGCTCTGCATTTTCGAACGGATTCCGTGCCCATCCTCGGGCCCCCGGTTTTCACTTGGTGTTTTCTCCTGCTCGCACTTCCCTCGCCACTTGACTTGAGTGTGGTGAATAGACGAAGTGAAGGTTGTACGTTCGTTTACAGCGTGAGTTCCTAACAATTGCCACACTCAACAGGGCAAGCAAGACACGATATCAACAGACAAATGCACTACATTTACTTTATTACAGCAAGACGCGTACAAACGCATCGACATCAATACAGTGCTCAGGAGGAGCGTTAGGCAGCACACAGCACGCTGCATGACACACTTAACCACTTCACTCGGTGCGAAGCTTGCGGTATCCCTTCTTGGCTGCAGCACCTGCGCTCGTCGTAACCGGCACCAGTGGTTGTGGCGCTTGCACTCGCTTTGGTGCCGCCGCTCTGCGTTGTAGACGCGCCGCCTTTGCCGTTGGCCGTAGCAGCTCCACTCACACCACCGTTCACACCACCGCCAACGCCGGCAGTCCCGGTTGCGCCACCGCCAACACCCGCACCAGCGTTACCACTCACACCGCCACCGATGCCTGCGTTGCCACTAGCGTTCCCGCCCACACCGGCCGTTCCGCTCACACCACCGCCAACGCCGGCAGTCCCGCTTGCGCCACCGCCCACTCCCGCACCAGCGTTACCACCGATGCCTGCGTTGCCACTTACGCCGCCTCCGACTCCGGCGGTGCCTCCGACACCTGCGGCAGCACTTCCGCCCAAGCCGGCCGTACCCCCTACGCCTGCAGCACCACCGACACTGAGGCCAGCGCCAACACCACCGCCCGCGTTCCCACTTACACCCGCAGTGCCGCTGACACCAGCGCGGCCGTATCCGTTGCCGTAGCGTTGCCGTATCCACCCACGCCGGCTCCGACACCAGCGCCAAGACCGACACCGACACCTCGGCCGTACAGCGCACCACCGACGCCAGCACCGCCGTGGCCGTACAGACCCGCACCGCCGTGGCCGTATAGACCGGCACCGAGGAGTCCGAAAGTCTGGGCGGCCTCCTCCTTGGCGTAGACTCCGTTCGAGAGCGCCACGACGGCGAGGCACAGGGTGGTGATCTTCTTGCTGCTAAACATCGCGTGTGTGTATTTGTGTGTAGGGTGTTCTTGTCCGTTGCTCGTACTCCTTGGTCTTGAGTGAGGTTTTCTTGTTGAGTGCGCAAGAGCTATTGAAGATGAGCTCGAGTAAGGCGATTCGGAAATGACAAAGAGCTGCAGTCCGACGGAGACACCGGCGTCGTCCCAACTACCGTACTTTCGACTGCAGGCTGCAGTAGAATGGTGTGGAGTGGAGAATAGTGTCAGTCCATCGGTCGGCCTGTTGGTCAATTTGTTGGCTGTTGCAGCGGGTGATGACCAATTTCGCTGTCAAGCACATATGCGGAGACCCAGACGGCACGCACAGCTTTCGCCGTTCGGACACCAGTCGACACCCCACCCCACAACACACCACGCCACACGGTTACTCCATATCAAAAGGCAGATGCACGACAGCAAACACCTGTCTAAGAAAGTGGTTATGCTCCTTAGCTGACAAAGTCCATGACTGCTTTCAGCCACTTGAGCAGGAGCCGCCAGCCCAGACACCGAGCCGGTGTTATAAGGCGGGGTGGAGCTGCAGCCACCACAGCAATCTGGTCGATAGCAAACTGGTAGAACGAGGACCCCGTCACACGGAACCCACTGAGCGTCATGCTCGCCGCTGTAGCCCTCGTTCGTTCGGTGTAAGTCCGTCAAGCTGTGCACAAAGCAACCACGCGAGCGCGCCGTGTCGGAGACGGGCAACTTCAACTTCACCCATACAAAAGACAGCACGTTTCAATATTCAGCAAAATCGGATGCGGTGCACCTCGGTGGTAAACATGCATTGCGTGCGCTCTGCATTTTCGAACGGATTCCGTGCCCATCCTCGGGCCCCCGGTTTTCACTTGGTGTTTTCTCCTGCTCGCACTTCCCTCGCCACTTGACTTGAGTGTGGTGAATAGACGAAGTGAAGGTTGTACGTTCGTTTACAGCGTGAGTTCCTAACAATTGCCACACTCAACAGGGCAAGCAAGACACGATATCAACAGACAAATGCACTACATTTACTTTATTACAGCAAGACGCGTACAAACGCATCGACATCAATACAGTGCTCAGGAGGAGCGTTAGGCAGCACACAGCACGCTGCATGACACACTTAACCACTTCACTCGGTGCGAAGCTTGCGGTATCCCTTCTTGGCTGCAGCACCTGCGCTCGTCGTACCGGCACCAGTGGTTGTGGCGCTTGCACTCGCTTTGGTGCCGCCGCTCTGCGTTGTAGACGCGCCGCCTTTGCCGTTGGCCGTAGCAGCTCCACTCACACCACCGTTCACACCACCGCCAACGCCGGCAGTCCCGGTTGCGCCACCGCCAACACCCGCACCAGCGTTACCACTCACACCGCCACCGATGCCTGCGTTGCCACTAGCGTTCCCGCCCACACCGGCCGTTCCGCTCACACCACCGCCAACGCCGGCAGTCCCGCTTGCGCCACCGCCCACTCCCGCACCAGCGTTACCACCGATGCCTGCGTTGCCACTTACGCCGCCTCCAACTCCGGCGGTGCCTCCGACACCTGCGGCAGCACTTCCGCCCAAGCCGGCCGTACCCCCTACGCCTGCAGCACCACCGACACTGAGGCCAGCGCCAACACCGCCGCCCGCGTTCCCACTTACACCCGCAGTGCCGCTGACACCAGCGCGGCCGTATCCGTTGCCGTAGCCGTTGCCGTATCCACCCACGCCGGCTCCGACACCAGCGCCAAGACCGACACCGACACCTCGGCCGTACAGCGCACCACCGACGCCAGCACCGCCGTGGCCGTACAGACCCGCACCGTCGTGGCCGTATAGACCGGCACCGAGGAGTCCGAAAGTCTGGGCGGCCTCCTCCTTGGCGTAGACTCCGTTCGAGAGCGCCACGACGGCGAGGCACAGGGTGGTGATCTTCTTGCTGCTAAACATCGCGTGTGTGTATTTGTGTGTAGGGTGTTCTTGTCCGTTGCTCGTACTCCTTGGTCTTGAGTGAGGTTTTCTTGTTGAGTGCGCAAGAGCTATTGAAGATGAGCTCGAGTAAGGCGATTCGGAAATGACAAAGAGCTGCAGTCCGACGGAGACACCGGCGTCGTCCCAACTACCGTACTTTCGACTGCAGGCTGCAGTAGAATGGTGTGGAGTGGAGAATAGTGTCAGTCCATCGGTCGGCCTGTTGGTCAATTTGTTGGCTGTTGCAGCGGGTGATGACCAATTTCGCTGTCAAGCACATATGCGGAGACCCAGACGGCACGCACAGCTTTCGCCGTTCGGACACCAGTCGACACCCCACCCCACAACACACCACGCCACACGGTTACTCCATATCAAAAGGCAGATGCACGACAGCAAACACCTGTCTAAGAAAGTGGTTATGCTCCTTAGCTGACAAAGTCCATGACTGCTTTCAGCCACTTGAGCAGGAGCCGCCAGCCCAGACACCGAGCCGGTGTTATAAGGCGGGGTGGAGCTGCAGCCACCACAGCAATCTGGTCGATAGCAAACTGGTAGAACGAGGACCCCGTCACACGGAACCCACTGAGCGTCATGCTCGCCGCTGTAGCCCTCGTTCGTTCGGTGTAAGTCCGTCAAGCTGTGCACAAAGCAACCACGCGAGCGCGCCGTGTCGGAGACGGGCAACTTCAACTTCACCCATACACTCGTTGCAAGCATCAGGCCCCAGGACAGTAACCATTGCAGAGCGTAACGCCAATTGGGCTTCGACCAACCGAGTTCCAATATCAGGTTCAATAGCGGTGTGGTCGTCGCACCACGTTTTTGCGTCGAAATTTCCCGCCGCCTCCTTCGGCTGGAGCGGCCACTGTGGTGCTGCACTCGAGTACAAATGGCTGATAGCTGCTCCCGCGACCCAGTAGGAAGAAGGCGAGTTTTTCCACCCGAATGGGCAGCACAAATCCACCACCAGTATTCTTAGTTCAGGAATGGCACCTTTAAACCGCCCTACGTTACCTGATTGGCTTCTACGGGTTCCTGAGCTTAAAGCAGAGATTCAAGAAGAAGCAAAAGCCATTCTTCCTGTATTGCGCACTTCAACAAACCCTGGTATAGTTTGGAAATCTTGGAAACAAAGGATGAAAGGATATCTCAAAAAGTGCCAGCAAAGTATGAAGTCGGAGGCAGCGGCTGAATTAGCACAAGCTCGCCATCAACTAGAAGAGTGTTCGGCTGTGGTAGCATGCGATTCTGGCAACGATCAGGCCGCGATCAATTTGTATTTTGCGAAACAGAGATATGACGAATGCAAAAGGGAATGGGCTGAGTTTCGTGCGGGAGCTGGTTTTGAGGAAACTGTGACATCTGCGGAAAAGAGTTCATCTTTCTTTTTTCGTCCCCCGCGATACGCTTTACGGCGCACTCCTTTTCAGTCAATTCGCAAAGACGATGGAACTTTATCTTCAAACCCTGCTGACATTACTCAAGTTTTTCAAGAACACTGGGGGAAATGTTTTAGCGATGCAAGATATCCTCAAGAACCTCAACCGGACACCGATGCGCAAAATCGATTGCTTAACTCAATTAATCGCAAATTGGAGCAAAATGCTAAGGAAAGCCTTGACACCGCGCTCTTGGGCACAGAATTTGCTACAGCAATCCGCTCAATGCGATCACATTCTGCTCCTGGCCCTGACGGATTTACTTCGGCTTTTTACCAGGTGGACCCCGATGTATTTGGAGAGATACTGCGGATAGTTTTTCAATACCAGTTGGAACGTGGGGAACTATTGCCTCACCAGCGATACTCGTCTGTGGCACTTCTTTTCAAGAAAGGTGATCGAGCGGACCCCGGAAATTTTCGTCCTATTACACTGATGCCAGTTGAAGTCAAAGTACTGTCACTAGTGCTTACTAATCGGTTAAAACCATTCATGACTTTACTAGTACACCCTGACCAAAAATATTTCATATCTGGGCGATCTATTCATCATCAAGTCATGTTAGTGCGGGATCTTCAGACTTAAGTCACGAGCCGTGGCGATAAAGCAGTTGCAGCATTTTTGGATTTTGCGAAAGCGTACGACCGCGTTAATTGGAACTATCTGTTCAAGGTGATGGAGTGCCAAGGATTCGGGTCCAGATTTCTTGCATGGATCCGGTTACTATATCATGGATCCAAGTGCTCGTTGATGATAAATGGTTGGGCTCAAGAAGCTCTCGAGCCTACTCGAGGTGTAAAACAGGGCGATCCACTTTCGCCATATCTATTCGCACTAGCGCTGGAACCTCTTGGGAATTTATTGCGAGCAGAACGGGAAATGGGAGTAGCAGTCGATGAATCGCTATCGATTCCCGTAGCTTTTTCCGCTGATGATACTGTTCTCTTTTCCAAAGATGTTTCTAGTCTTCAAAATCAGCTGCAGTTGGTTGATGCGTACTGCAGTGGGTCTGGAGCAAAATTGAATCCATCTAAAAGTGTGAAAATGAGCTTGAACAACCAAAGAAGTGCCCCACAACTCGAGCCGCTGCGGTCACTACAAAGTGGCGAAACGGTAAAATACCTTGGCATCCCTTTTGGGAATTTTGATACATCAACTGAACTCGCAGAACGCTTGGATAAAAAACTAATGGATCGACTGAGATTGTGGAAAGGAAGAGCACGAACGCTTATGGGACGCCGACTCATTGTCCAAACAATAATTTTATCCATTTTGTGGTATTTCACGACCACCGTTAATATTCCAGTTCGATTTATCAAGCGCTGGCAGAGCGTTGTGACACGATACATACTCTACAATCGTGTTTGTACCGGCCCAGGTGGGATGAATATTGTCAAGAAAGATCTGGCGACTCAGCTGCGTGATGACGACGGAATTGGTGTCCCTGTTCTTCAAATATTTATTCGCAGACAGCGTTTTGTTATTCTTCAGCAAGTTGTCTCCGTGTTCAATTTTCACACTTCTGAGAGTGACATTGTTTGGTACAGACCTATTGCATAATTGTTCAATCACCGTTTTGGAAGGTTTTCGCGCCAGTGGTCTGGAGATTTTCTCCTTCAAAATCCGCCCTGCCCCCAGGGTGGCGGGCAACAATGCTGCCTTTATGGTGGCGAAAGTTACTACAAGACTGGAAACGAGTAGAGTGGCCAAATCGATATTCATTGCGATACACCAGAACAAAAGCTCTTCAACACGCACGTTTTAGTCCTATTTGGTGGAGCACGTCTTTGAAATTTCAAGTGTGGAGTGCTGGTGACTCAGTAAGAACTCCTCTTGGCGCGGGCTCTATAAAATTTAGGCGACTGTGTCGTGAACTTACCGCAAAAGACAAATGGTGTCTTGCCGACTTTTTGGATGATTCGCTGCGCTGGCCATCCCCTGTTGCTTTTTTCATGAAGATTCGTGGGGCAGTAAGAACATTGTTTGGCTCTACTATTCAAGTCAGTGATATTTCTGTGTTGCATCTGCAATTGACACAGATCTTTCACCGTGTTCTACCTCAGGTGGATTAAGTACAGCTACACGCGGTACTTTCCCACCATCTTTTGGGGTGGCCGTGGACAAAGGCACCAGATTTTTCCCTAACCTGCGTCTACAAGACTGGAATACGTTGCTGAAATCCAAGCCAATGACTGGAAATCACCCCATGGCCAATCTTGGATGCCCTCCGATGCTCATCCACTCGACGCTGACGCAAGTTGTATGGCTTCGGCGTTGTCTTATTCCTGTAGTTCATGATGTTCTGCTGAGGTTGCTTTTTGGAGACCTCATCGTGGGATCACGACTTTATTTCTTGAAGTCTCGAAACTCTACTGTACAACAGTGCGTTCGAGAGTCATGTGTATCCATTGAAACTCTAGAGCATTGTTTCCTAACATGTCCAGCGCTCTCTGAGATGTGGAGAAAACTCTGGATTCCGTGGAGGAAAGCTTTTGCCAAAGAGCGAGAACCATGTTCTCGGTACATCATTCAAATCTGATACACTCACCCCTCCCTAATTGGATAGCCCTTCGTACTTGTTCATCCGCCACTTCTTGTCCTGATCGCACTCTATCTCTTCGAGGCTGCCGCGCTTGTCCTCTTCATTCGCTGTTTCACTACTTCTTGAGTACGTGCCTCGCTCGCTGTGTGTTGTTGTTCACTGCTAACCTGTTCCTGCGTATGCGCTGCGTGTTGTACAGGTTGTCCCTGAGACCGTTGACAATGTGCACCGACCTGCTGCTTCGTCGCTCGCCTCTGTCGTGCCGCCTGCACCGCTTTCGGCTGTCTTGCGCAACCATCGGCTCCCTCCGAAGTCTTGACAGTTCGACTGCGGTTGCTGTGCTGGCACGCAGGTTTGGCGGTGAGAGACCTGTCACCACGTGTCATGGTAGTGTCGCTGTCGCTGTCGTTGCATATCATGGTCAAGTTGAAGTTGACCGTGGGTGGTCCACACCATATCCAGTAGGTCGCAAATAAATCGGCCCGAAATTCCACGAAAGTTTTCACCACCCGTGAACAGTTGAGCTGCTCATACTTGCTGCTTCAAGTCAGGTTGGGTCCGTCCTCGCTTCTTGTCTTTATCTTCACGCTTTGGTCTCCGCCCTTGCATCCTTGGCCTCTCCTCAGTTAGCTACTGGATCCCGTCGACGCACACCACCTTCGCTGAGTCCGTCGTCCTGCTGCGCTTGTATCCCTGGCCGCGCAACCACTCGCTACCTCGAGAGCCTGCCATGGTACGAACGAAGCAGTCTGCGTCCCGGTCGACTGGTGGGCGCGCACCACGCGCGTCCCTAAGTCGTCAAGATCAACGGAAGGTAACGTCAGCTCGAAATGCCGCGACCACGTCTCGCTGGCATGGCTGGACCATCTCCGACCGTCTTGGCTCACAGGTAACCCGAGATTCGCGATATTATGTTGAGTACATATTTGCCGCAGGGAAAACTGAGGGTTCCTGGCAGCCTCGCGGGCTCCTCGAGGAAGATGGCTTCACGGAGTATCTCGAGCTCGTTGATCAGTACAAAGCTACCGGAGGTCCGATGACCTTCGCTGAGTTCGCCCTCTCGCGGCCGGACGAATTCTCCCAGGCTATGGGTGCCTCACGTGACGACCGTTGCGCTTTCCGCGCTCTGGATCGCGCCGCCGCTGCCCTCGGGATCCCCGACTGGTAGTCGGAAGCTGCTATTGATGAGTTGTACCGTATCCGTGCCGAAACTGGGAATCCAATTACGTCCGTTGGGGTCGTGTGGTCCACACTGTGGACATTTATTCGGAAATCCAACCGCTCTGCCCGTGCTGCTGGTCGCGCAGAGATCTGCGAAGACACGATTGGTGTGAATCAGGTCCAGTACCGCCTCGACGGCGTTCAGGCTTGCATTGGTCTGGAATACCTGTTGCTGGCGCCTGGTGTGTACGTATGCGCAGGTGTCTTTCCCGGCCCTCAACGTACGTCACACGCGTTCATGCTGCAGGTGACGACGCACGGCCGCTTCGTCTCTGACGACAGCTTCGTTCAGAACCTGGTAGTACGCTGGCATAAGATCCATACACGAAAAGTAGTAGCCCCAGCCATCCTGTCGAAAACGTTTTTCTTCCGCGTCATGGGCACGCTCTGTCGGATCGTATTGTTGTTCAGGTACCGGTAATCATGAACAATGCGCTATCCCACCAGTTTCCGCACACACAAAGTTGGCGCTGCGTGAGGGCTGATACTCGGTTGGATCAGTCCCTTCGTAATCACCTCGCGTACCCACTTGTCGATCTCTGCCTTCTGCTCCGGCGAGAGACGCCACTGCTGTCGATACATCGCAGAGCTCGGGTCCTTCACGTCGATACGGTGTTCGATGTCGCGATCCATTGGCAGTCCATCAGGCGACTCTGGCTTGAACACATTATCCCTGTACTCGATGAGAACAGAATACGCTGGGTTATCCTTGAATGTCTCCCAGTCCGTGCTCAGGAATCGTTTAGCTTTTTCCGATCCAACATTGTCAGGTTCATCGTTCCTTTTGAGATCTCGTTCAATCTCCTTGATCGTATCGTTCGTCAGCACGATCATGAAATCGTGTTCGGGTTGATCCTTCGCAGGTAACCGCAGAAACTTCCGTAACTTCTTCCTTGTGATGTACTTGGTTTCAACTCCTTCTGAGTCAACAACTCCAAGAGTAAACATTGCCTCCGCTCTGGTATTCTTCTTTTTTCGCCTCGAGAGAGTCTCCACGTCCTCAGCTGGTCTTTCAACGCCTTCAACTTCGCCCTCTAACCGTGTTTCTGGCACGGCAGCTCGACAGGAATCGCGGTCTATCGCGGAAGAGCATTCGCTATCCACAGCATCGTGAAGCCCAGAGCCATTAACCTGACTGCGCTTCCCACGGGGAGTCGAAATATTCGTCGTTGAGGCTCCATCTGAAACGCAACACTTGAAGCATCGATTCTTCCAATCGATGTCCGGATGTGCATCCACAAAGAATGGCATTCCGCGTACACAGTCGAACTCCTCAGGAATGTCGAAGGCAACTATCTCGGTACGCCTTGGAGCCGGATCTCGATCTTCCCTAACTCCTGGACGGACTCGCCAATCTTGTTGTCGCCGAGTTTCACCTTGATTGTCCGATCAGCGTAAACTTGTGTCTTCAATTCATGTTTCTTCACAAATCCACGCGATACGTAGACGGTCGTGGCACCACAGTCCAACAAGAACTTGGCACCAAAATTGTTCTCACCCTGAACCATTGATCCTTCAACCGAAAACAATGGTGCACGTGTGTAGACGAGAGGGTCTTCGCAAAGCAGATTCAACGTATCCTCGTTTACCGTTAAATCTTCTTCGCAGGCCTTCGCCACGTCAGGTCCCTCTTCTACTGGCGTGGCTGCTCGTTTCCCTTGTCGCTCTTCAGCTTCTTGCAATCACGCTTAAAGTGTCCTGGCTTCTTGCAATAATAGCACACAGGTCCTTCTTTGGTCTGTTCCGCAGGAGCGTAGTGACCGGGCTTGAAGGACTTCTTGTCGAACGGCTTCTTGTTCCTCGACTGGCTAGAGCTCGTTCATCCACGGGGCTGTTGCTCACGCTCCGGTTTCTCACGAGTCGTCTTGCGTTCGCCACCGAAATGAGACATCTCGTACTTGGCAGCTTGGTCCATTGCTTCGCTCAGCGTCGTCGCGTTTTGTAGCTTGACGTAGGCTTGTGTCGCACGCTTGAGGCCATCACAGTAGTAGCTGATTTGGTCGACTTCACTCATGTCCTCAACGCGGAAGATCAACGATGAGTACTTCCCATTGTACTCCTCGATGTCATTGACCTGGCGGAGTCCACGAAGCTTCTGCCGAAGCACCGCTTGGTAGTTGGATGCTTCGAAGTGAGCGAGGGCGTCATTCGTGAACCGACGCCATGTCTGCTCGTTCGCGGGCGTTCTTGAGGCCCAGAACAAGAGCCATCCTGACGCAGACTCTTCCATCGCCGTCCCAGCGATCGAAGGAAGCGTGTGGTTGCCATCCGTCACAGGGTCTCCACTTGGAAGAGCCACTGGCGCACGTCGTCGACACGCTTCCCCTTGAACTTGGGCAGGCCGCTCGGAACGCGAGGCTTGGATTCGGTCGGAGGCGGGCGCTGCGCTTGGTTGTTTGCTTGAAGAGCCGCAATCTCGGCGCGTAGCTGTGCGAGCTGCGCCTCCAGCTCGGCTTGCCTCTCTCCTCCCATCGACGGCGCGTCTTGTCGTTCTTGCGCGTCGCGGGGGCCATGGTCGTTGAGTTTTGACCAACAAGTGCTACCAGTATATCAAACTGGCCCTTGTAGAGGGGAGAGGAAGAGGAAGACCGTCTGGGGGCTGGAGGGAAAGCGAAGTGCTGGTCTCCCTGACCAAACTGCCCTACAGCCAAACACGTGGCTGAGGGAGCCCCTTTATTTACTAATATCCTTTCTAAGCCGATGTACCATGTTCTCGGTACATCATTCAAATCTGATACACGTCACCACAGCCCAAATTTGGCCACCTTCGCCTCTGGTTGATAGCCAGCCAGCCTCGCCACTATAAGCGACTCCACTTGTAACATCAGTGATACCGAGTCGAACTCATGGTGTTGAAGGACTCTGATGCATTTCGGTTCGTAATGGTGCTACCGACGACCTACTTGTTGAAGCGGACGTGAGACCGCACTACCGTAGCGGTCGATCTGAGGGCCGAGCACGCACTTGCATTCAACGTGTTGCTCGGTTCCTTGGCAAAGCCACAGGTGTGTAATTGCAGCGTGGCACAGGCGAATCCGCCTCGAGCTGGAGACTGTCGGCCAGCCACTGTGCTGGTAAACGCGGTGGCTACAGGAGCGAGACTTGCACCGGACGCTCGGCTGCTCGCACGCACGCGCTGGTCCAGCGTGGCTAGCTCGTAGCTTCGCGCGTGAGATGTTGGGCATGGATCTGCACGGCGAACAGCGAGGCAAGCAAGTGCATGCACGTCATGAGAGCTGGAGTCGCGTCAGCCCATGCGGTGTAGCCATCTGCCACGAAGCGACACGGCTGGCAGGCCTTGCACCCAAAAAGAGCTCGGACATCGTGGAGTGATCGCTTGCAGGGAGGTGATCGCGCCGCGTATTCTCCGCTGCGCTTTGCTGCGTTGTGGCCACGATGGCCGGCCAGACATTCGGAGCCGCGGCTGGCATTGCGGCGCGCCGAGCACTGGGCCGGGGGCCGTGTGCGCCGCCCATTTGGCGTCTCGGTGCAGCTTCGTCATCGGCGTGGATCGGACGGACAGTGGTCCTCTGCGGGTCACGAGCGTGGGACGCTTCGGCGACGGTGCAGTAGTCAGCAGCGTGCTGACGAGTAGCCAGGTCTCCACTTGGCGCCGTGCACGTCCATCATGGCGCTTGATGGCCATGGCGCGTCGGTCGCTTGCTTCGCTGGCGAGTCTCTCTTCGCGAGAACCGCGTGGGCCGCAGACCACTGGCCGAGCGAACGCGACTTCGCCGAAGTCGATCATCGCCGCCAAGCGTAGCAGAGAGCTGTCCTCGCGAAGTCAGGCACAGCCGAGCAGCAGGCGGAGTTAATGCGCGCCCGAAACAGGCGCCGGTCTCGTCGTGAGTAACCGAGACGCCCCATGTGCGCGTGGACGCAAGTGTCCGCAGCCATGTCATCCATGTGCTGGGTGTCGCGTTCTGAGCGCCGCACACTGCGGACCGGGCGTGGCTTCCGGGCGCACGCACTCGATCCTGCTGCCGCGAGATGGCGCGCGCTCGATGGCGCGGAGCTGTGATGGCCCAGACCATATTGGCGGTGCGGAGACGGCCATGCCGGCCATGCTTCTCGTTCCGACCGCCGGTAGATACGCGCGGACTGTAGCCATGTCGGCTCGCTCGGCGTGACTTGAAGCGAGCGCCGAGACCGCGCGGAGCCGGGCCGAGTTGCGGCCGAGCGCGAGCTGCCATAATACTCTTGGCACCGGGGCGAATCGAGAACGCATGACGCGCACCATACAGTACAGCCACAGTACAAAAAGTCTGCGTCAGCGCCACAGAAGCTCGTCACCACAGCAAAGTGCTGTGCCAACACAATAGAAAGTTGGGTTTCTGCGCGGCGTGGGAAGCGCATAAATGGTGTGCGGCTAGGTGGAAGCTGGCCAACCAGCCCTCGTTCTCAAGCCAAGTGGCGCCCAGCGTCATTGGTCGAAGCTGCCCAACCAGCACTCGCCGCCGAGACCAGATACGGCCAACACTGTTTGGTGTGACCCACAGCATTCCCCCAAATCACGCCCACCCGAGCGATCATGTCGGGGCGGGTAAGCTGGCAAAGAGAGCTGTTGACGTCGACGCCGCTGCAGCCGAAGCGGTGGTGGCGACTCTCAAGGCGTTTGACATCGACAAGAGCCAATCAATGGTCTGCACGATCTGCCCAGGCGCCGATCACAAGATGCGCTATCGGCTGCTCGTGTGTAGCTCGAATCCTGTCGTGAGGCGAGGCCAAATCAAATGCGCGTGGCGTGGAAAGATCGTTACGTGCCTGGACACCGACCACGCATCGATCTTCGAGTCCGGCGTGCACGTCACTGGTGAGTCGTCCCCAAAACGCAAGAAGCTGACCACGTCTCAGAAAGCTTTCTGCCGTGAGCTGGCGGAGAACCACTTACGGCCACTGCGAATCCGCCAGGCTCTGTCCCGTAAATTTGCCACTCCACTGGAGGATCTACCGCCACTCAAACTGTACAGAACTTTGTGAATCACTACGGCCGGACGCAGATGCAGAACCATGACCGTGTTCACGAGCTCAGGGCATGGATCCACGCGCACGCTTACAACGGCTCGGAGGAGATGACCCAGTCCTTCACGTTCGGTTGGCAGATGGACAACACCGGTAAGCCGATAGTCGGCAACGGCTCCGACGAGAATCCTTTCCTTGTGGGGATCTCGACGAAGGCGTTGATGTTGAGGCTGATGGTGCCACCGGACAGCTGCATTCTGCACCTGGACGGCACGTACAAAATGAATCAGTGCGACTACCCCGTGCTAGTCATTGGTGTGTCGGACCGGTCGCGGGAATTCCATTTGGTGGCTCTCTTTGTTATCTCTCAAGAGACACAGCCCATATTCCAGGCTGCTCTGCTGTCCATACGTCGGGTCTACTCTTGGATATCCCAGAAACATTTGATGGTGCAGTATGCAATGGCCGACGAAGACAAAGCTCAGTGTAATGCTCTCGCAGCCGTGTTTGGCGACAACCCGTCTTACAGATTTTTGATGTGCTTCGTCCACGTCATGAAGAAGGTTCAGGAGCGCATTAAGCTACTTTCCTCGGGTGCACAAGCTTGCGTGTTGCGTGAAATCTACGATCTGCACCTTGCGTACCGAAGCGGGCTTTTTGCAAATGCTGCGTCAATTCTAGAGCGCTGGATGCAGGACTCGGGTTTAGTTCCATTTGCACATTGCATGTACGGGCAATGGCTCAAGGGACACTTCGACGTGGCAGGTGTTCGCGACGCCCACTGGGTTCGCCTCTACGAACAATCCGCAGAGACTTTCAACGCTTTGCTAAAGAGGGACTACACACTACGTCACGGCGGCTGAAAATGGGGACCCTATTGCGAGAGCTGAGCGCATGCTGCCAAGATCAGTCGAGTTGCGCCCGTGCGTTTGAGTTTGAAGTGTGTGTCCGACGCCGACCATCGCTAGCAATACGTAGTA